>JAEQBH010007452.1:0-118843 GCA_016808115.1 Tetrastigma voinierianum | reverse complement strand
CCTAAGATCCTTATGACTTGGTGCCCTAAGCCTTAATTGGTCGGGAGTCATCGGCAGATCCCTCGCTACATGGACTTCGTGAGGTCGATTCCTCAGCATCGTGACCCTACAATGCAAAAAAAGAATCGTAACAAGAGGCGGGTCCCGATCTATTTTAGGCCTGTTTAGCATGCTGGCTCGTGGTAGCTAGGTCGGGGAGAGTGCACTGATACTTATTATCGAGAGCTAATCAAATAAACACTTAGGTTTTGGTGGAAGTTTATGGTCAAGTCATCGAAGGAAGCCTCTGATACTCACCTTCAGATGGCATTCATTCTCTCATGATAGTTACTGACACGCATTGATGATTCTTACTTAGGTTAGGCATTACTTATTAACAACCTTTTGAAATACCATTTTTGTGCACATTATTTTGTTATCATTTCAGATGTTATCTCTTTCTTTATTTCTTTTCTTACTGCTAAGTGACTAGCAATGTGTAGGTCGGGGGGGTGGATTAAGGCCCAAAAAGTGCTATTTTGAACCCTATTTTAATAGTTTCTGGGGCGCTTGTGTACTAATTATTATAATTAACTCCAATTGACATGTTCAAGTCCCTATTGCACTTCTAATTGCATTCCGAGGATGTTTTGTAGTTTTTGCAGGAATTGGAGGCCAAATTATCGTGTCAACTAACTACACCAAAGTCTGCCGATTTCCATCAATTTCATATGGTCTTATATCAATTTCAAAGAAGCCAAAGAATGAAGAATTTCAAAGCAGGAAGAAAATAGGAAAAAAATAGCAAGCTGCAGGATGCAGATGCGTGAAGCGTGAAACAAGCAATAATGGAACAAGAGAGTCACAGGATCCAGCCAATACGCCAGGCATTTCGCTATATATAGAGAAAATTTCGCAACTTAGCTTAAATTAGGAATTTCGCTAGCTAGCGAAATTTACAAGGCCCAGCTAAATTCTTAATTTCGCTATCTCACAAACTTTTTCGCTAGGTTAGTTTACCACAGCTAGCGAACTTAGCTAGCGAACTCACCGTTGATAGCGAATTTCTCAATTTCGCTATCTCGTAATTCTCGCAGGAGATTTCGCTGAAGGCCAGCGAAATCTCGCGAAAGAGCGAATTTCGCTTATGCTAACGAAAAATTTCGCATAGCTTAAAATGGCGCCTGCGGTTTTGATATTTTATTCCAAACGACCACGTTTTGATCAATTACCATTTTCGTCCCTTTTGTAATCCTTACATTTTAGGCAATTTTGTCATTTCACACATTCAAGGCTATATAGTTTTCACCTTATAAGTTTGTAACCCTAACTTTAATCTTTCAAGACGCAATGTGCCTTTTGTTTCCGCTCTCTCTTTCTCTCTCCTCTTCTCTCCTTTTCGTCACAAACACCCTCCAAGGATGACAACTGAGGATGAGTGGCTAAAACCACTTCCTTCAAGTAAAAGGCTACTGGGGAAGGATCTCTGTGTCGCAGGTTCCTCCGCTTTTCACGCAAAGAGGTTTTTATATTTTGGTTCCCAATTTTCTAACTTTGTGTTTGTAAGCTTCTTTGACAGACTTTCTTCAAGCCAATACTGGCAAGCTTTTGTGGTTTGTGTATTCTTAGCTTTAGATACACTAATATCCATTAGCTGCCATTTACTTGCTTCATCGAGGTAGGTTAAGGGTTAGGTTTTCACCGTAAGTGCATCCACTTTGATCAATACTTCTGTACCTTTTAGTGTTCAAAGGGATTCTTATTTAGATCCATCAGACTCATTAGTTACCCTTACGAATCATCAGGAGGGATGAGTCATGATAGATTTTCAATTTAGGTGAACCATAAATGTTAAATAAATGCTTTCTATCAAAAGGAAAAATTAATAGGTTTAGGTTTTAATGCCAATGAAGATCCTAGCTCGAGACGACCATATTGCCATCCTCCCCAACGCGAGGAAATGAACCCAGGGACCTCTAAGTTAGCCTAGGATCTTAAACCCAAAGTGGGCCCAATGCTTCAAGGAGTTTATTTACATTTTATTTTATTTCTTTCGCTTTTGCAAACCACCAACCTAATCGCTTTTACCCCCTTACCTTAAAATCCCAACCAAATTCACCATTTCGTCTAATTCAAATCATTTGTATGAAGAAAACCCATCCCCTCGTGTTCAACCCTGCACCACTACACGCAATAGTCGACTACTCGACGTAGGAGGAACTTCTAGGATATAAATTTTGTTGGATTCCGCCACCCTACTGCGGGCACGACCACACCGGTGCACGCAACCTGCCGCGCATAATGCAATCGTGTTGTGCAATCGTTTAGTCAATGCTCATAAAATCTCATCGCCACTGTTCCATTCCCCAAAAAAGTCCTTCTAAGCCAGCGCTACAGTTTAATTCTCAAAACCATTAATTGTTGTCATTCAATGTTTTAATATTCATGTTTCATTTCCACACTGATCCACAACTCCACAAAATACATAAAGAACATAACAGTCAAGAGGGACATTTTCTAGGAGTCCATTAGCATTCAAAGCTAAACATTGCCCATATGACTCTTTAGCTTTGCCAAGATGGACTGGGGACTTTGGAAGAAAATAATGGTCAATTTACTACACCCTATACAGAGATAGATGGACAAACATGGAAGCTCGTTCCCTGAAAACTCCAGGCATGTCCATTCAAATTATGTAATATTGATGTTTCATCCCCATGATCCGCAACTCCACAAAATACATAAAGCATAGAACAGTTAAGAAACATAGTTACAGTGAGTCCACAAGATTCAAAGCTGGGGAAACATTGCCTATATGACTATTCAATCCTCGCTAAGATGGACTGGGACTTTGGAAGAAAAGAATGGTTGATTTAATACCCTATATACAAGAGATTGATGGACAAAACATGGAAGTTGATCTTGAAAACCCCCCGAATTGTTGTCATTCAAATGTATTTATACTTCATATCCCATGGTTTTTTCTCACAAGGGTTTCACAGAATCTGGTGTTTTTTTTTTTTCGTATTTCATTATTGAGCCATTAATCATAACAAGATTGATGGACAAACAAGATTCATTCCCGAAACGCTTATTCAAATGTTTTAATATTCATGTTTCATCTCTACTGATCTACAACTCCACGAAATACATAAAGAACATAATGGGTCAAGAGAGATTGCTATGAGTCCATTAGCACTATAGCTAAACATTGCCCATATGACTCTTTTTTTTAGCTTGCCAAGATGGACCGGGGACTTTAAGAAAAAGAATGGTCGATTTACTACACTCATATGTAGATACGACAATTTACTACACCTATATAGAGATACGGACAAACATGGAAGCTCATTCCTTGAAAACCCCAAGTAATGCTACCATTCAAATTTTGTAATATTCTCATTTATCCCACCACCCGCAACCCACAAAATACATAAAGCACAGAACAGTTAAGAGAGGCATTTTCTATGAGTCTATTAGCATTCAAAGCCAAACATCGCTTTCTATATGACTTTCACTTTGCTAAGATGGATAGGACTTGGAAGAAAAGAATGTGGCTTATTTACTACACTCACATAGAGATTGATGGACAAACGGGAAGCTGCTTCCCAAAACCCCTAAAGTAGAACCTTTTTCCTTCTACACATTTTTCCATCATTTTCCCCATTACCTTCCCCTCATTTTTTACCCCATACTTCAATCCAAATGAAGACTACGGCCCTGTTTGTTTTCTAATCCGAGATCTTAACAGACTTCAGATATTTTATTACCATTTGCTTTTCTATTTATATTTCATACAAATTCAACCGATTCAAACTTCAACAAAAATTAAACATCACCCTCACTGAATCATAATTCTCTTGGGACAAGGATTGGGAGCTCAACTGAGCAAGATCTGCAAAGATTTTCACAATTTTGCACTCAACATTAGAGAGAAATGTATTGATAAGCATTAGCCTGGAACTCCACTGACGCCCAAAACCTTCGGGGTCCGTTGACTACCCGCCAACTCCGCACACAAGTGGATGCTCAAGTTACCCGATGCCACTGTAATCTAGGAAGAGTCCTTTCAGGCTGAGCTCTACCTAAATACAATACCTCGGCATATCCCGCCCAAGCAAATTCAATATATTCAATATATCCAATAGATCAAATCACATGAGTAATACCGCCTAATTGGGCCCACAATGATACTTATACAGATACCAACTATGAATTCAACTATATAATCTAATAGTTACAAGAGTTCAAATGTTTTACTTTATACAACATATATTAAAATACTCAAATTCTAATACATGTAAATATCACAAAGCTAAAGCCAATCCCATTTTCTTCTAATCTCAGCCTCTAGGACGAGTCGTCCCCTCGCACGGTCCCTGTACCTGAAAATAAAGGGGATCCCACGACGGGGTGAGCTAATGCTCAGTAGGAGAATCGCCCTAAGTGGGCTACTCACCACCTAAGTGCAGTGCAATGTTCCAATTTAAACACACATTCAAGTAAAATGGTATTGATCCTACTTGAATGTCTACATGACTAACTCAGATCCCGAGTCCTCACCGACTCCCTCACACTCGCCTAAGCCTCGTATGAGAATATTATGCTTTATTTAGGCTACCCTCCGATGTTATAAATTAGGGACCATCTCCCGATGTTATATTTAGTGGTGGACTACCCTCCAGATATATCAACTGGGCCGCCCGACGATCGATATATTATTTGCTCGCGACTACCCGATGAATATATATCAACTGCCGCTCCGGACGGCTGATATATTAGTTTGTTTGTGGATCACCCTCCGATGAATACCAATCGGGCCGCTCCGACGATCGGGAGTATTTTTGGTTTGTGGACTACCCTCCGATAATTAATATTTGTGACTACCCTCCGAACCATTTTCTCTAGATCATCTCATGCACTAACTCCTATAGTCCTGTGGATGTTCCAGCTGCATATGGAATGCATGTGTGCCAATTCAATACAAATGAATCACATGCAAATATATAAACATGAATATACTCAAGATAAAAATTAAATCACACAAACACGTTGTGCGATTATCATTTCAAACATCAAAATTAAATTTCACTAAGCACGTTCAAACACAAGAATTCGATTCGACCATTTAACCAAACACATATTTTCACAAAATATATTTGGTCATCAAGCCGTGAATAGTGAAACCCCTACACTATTCCCAAAAGTCATTAACTCCAATCCGCTCGCTTTAGTGAACCCACTGGCCATTCCCTACCAATGCATACCAAGCAAACATCTAACACACAAATTACACAAACCACACCCAAACAGCCCCTAAAGTGTACCTACTTCGCTGCACCTTGGCTCCAAAAATTCAGATCAATCTGATCCCATGTTTTGGGATTCCATCAAACGGCCCATTCCTACTTTTCATACCGATACACCATTTATTCTATAAATGATCAAACATGGCAATCAAACAGCTCCTTCACGTCACTTCTGCCACAGGTTCTGGGTTTCACAATTAATAAATTCGGTCCCAAGTTTTAGATCGATCAAATCCATTGCTCAAGGCCTCAAACTAACCGAAACATCGAAAAACACTTAAAATGGGAATAAATCTCAAGTAGGGAGAAATCCCACTGCTGAGTTTGAAGAAACTCCCGATCCCGTGAGTCCACGCCAGAATTCGCCCCGCTGTGAACGTTTTTTCCTTTTACTTCCCAAAGATCACGACGGATCGTCTATCATTTTAGAGAGAAGCTTCTAAAGAAAACTCTCCAAAATGGCCACCGGATCAAATTCTGATTCTCCACGTTTTTGGTCTTTTAAAATGGGAGAGATGACAATCGGCTGACCACTCGTACGAGCGACTTAAAATCAAATCTCAATGACCATTATGTCCTTTACTGTGATTTGATATTCTATGACTACCTCTGGGCTATCCATTTTCATCATTTCTCTACTCATACCACTTATGGTACATGAGTACGTGTTATATGTGACTTCTTCGCCTCGAAATCGCTTTTACAAGACCCGAATCGTGATGCCTCGAAAATGTGCCGACCACTATCTCAAATTTACGAAATTTTACGCGGCTAACTAGGATTTTGCGAGACGATTCCAATCTGCAGTAATCCGCTTGGTCATCCGAGATCTAGAGAGAATAAATTATGGATTTTTAATCGAATTATAATTTTGTAAACAAATTCGATTTTGCCCTTATTCCAAATTGGAATTTTTCTTGCCTTACATTCTCTCCCCTTCCTTAAAAGGAATTCTGGCCCCGAAATTCAGGACTATCATAATCACGCATGCATATGCAATGCGACTCTATCATGCATGCATCACATTTAAATTTTAAACGACTAAACCACGTGACTTCATCCCTAAACAAGAAGGATAGATGGCCCGCGACGTGTTCTCGCGCTCCCACGCGACTCCACCCACAAAGGCTCCATAGCACCCTCACTAGCTTCACAAACCAGATCGCAAGACCCGATCACGCTTATCAACACGCACACCGTCCCTCCTCGAAGGTCCCATCCGTGTCAATCTCAACTGGCCCTCAATCCACGCTAAGCATGAGCCGGATCCGGAGTATATTTCCTGAAAGCATGGCACGCGGAAATACCGCAGGACACCGGCGCCGGGCTGCAACGCCTAACCGGCACGCGAATAGCCCCATCCTCCGAGCATCTCGAAGGCCCAATAAACCCCGGCGATACTCTTCCCGCGTCAATGAACCCGACCACTCTTCTCCTAGGATTCACCTTCAAGGAGACGTGATCACCAACCTCGAACTCTGGGCGGGCCGACGTCGCACATCCGCATACCCCCACGGCCCCGAGCCGTGAGAAGACGCTATCGATCAAGCCTCACCATCCCCGCAGGTGTCTCTTAATCGCATCGTGACCACCGACGAGCCCTCTCCCACTTCTATCCAAACGAACTGATCTACGGCCTCCCACACAATGTCTCATATGGTGCCATCTCGTATACCGCCTCGATAACTATCAAGGCGGGCGACCCACTAAGGGCACCGCTTCCCACCCTTATGATTCAGACGCATGGTCGTAGTACGCCCTCTAACACTGTATATAATCCATACAACACGAATCTCTACACAACACTAACCTCTCCAGCCATAATCATTGACAATCCATCGGATCACACCTAGTCCATGCTGAATGACATCCATTTACTAAGCTCCCGCCCAGCTTAACAACACCCAATGCAATTTCCGAAGGGGTAACCAAATCTCGAGTCATTCACGGCTCCTATCACTCAACTCTAAGTCTCGCGCGGATAACCATGTCCGTGTTTTCATCTCAAGTAACATAACCTTCCTGGGCTACACTCTCAAGCCTATCACATTCTCACGTAAATTCGGATATCTCGGGCCTCTTACACCCTAACTCCAGATTTCACCGAGGGATTTACGAGCCCCTTTTACTTTTGGCCTCACACCACTCTAATTTACTCAGCTATTTCCTTTAATCGAACTAAGAGTCTTCACTGACTTATCTCGAAGGACAACCAACCCTCACCACCAAGAGTGGTGAATGATCGTGACCGCACCCACACCCGACGACGCGATGTTACCGCACACAAATGCACAATGTCACATCGTGACAACCAATCCCTGCCCACCCACGAGCGCAATCCCGAGATCTCACACTCATAATCTCGACCTATCAGTCAACTCCTCACCCTACATCCTAGGGAAGAACATTCATACCGACTTAAAGGTCGTAACCCTAAGCCCAACCACGTCGTGTTTCCGTGACAACCCGGAGAAGGTCCCACTATCGACAACCCGATGGTCAGCCATCTCATCCATGTCAATCCCACATCATCAACCAATAGGTTCACCACCCTAAGGTCCACTACTTCACAAGAACTCGACCGTCCCCTCGACTTCGACTCCACACTCCCCGCCCTCCCCGGCTCATTCGTGTTGCCGGAAGTGTCAGAGTAGCACCCTCAACCGAAAACCGGCCTCGACTGTCGGTGCGGAGGAATGAATCGATACTTCCCGTCTCTACCGCTGACTGGGATCAGGCTGCCCCAAACCCCGGGATCCCGATTCTGTGACAACCGCCATCATGCTCAATCCTAGCCCTAGTTCCTCAAACTAGCAGGAAGCAGAAGCCTCGCCTTCCCCAACTAGGAGAAAGTCGATCCTCCTCTGCTACTAACACCCAGATCCCGAGTGTTCCAAGTATCCTCGATTTCTCTCTATGGTCGTGGCCGTCCCAACCATGGAGTCCATCCCGTAGCGAAATCCCCATAATCCCGCCCGAACGGACAACCCCACCCCATTCCCCGACCTCCAGACACCCACCAATCCCAAGAAACCACGCATTCAAGATCGGGACATTCCATTCCTCCCAACGACTGTCGCCCAACCTTCTGTCGACCGACACCCCGTAGCCGACACCACGCCATTCCTAAACTTCACCTTAGTGCTCGAACTCGCACTTACTGATCTTCAGCGCATTAACCCGATGGTCTCTCAACAACCTGTAAACGATCCTCAAGTGATACCATGCCCCACTTGATCGAGCAGATCAAATTATCCAAGAAGACTACAACAACCGATTCGTATGTGGTCGAACACCGCATGATTAGATCCATGAATGCGCGCAGCGCACTGGCCAATCTAGCGCACCAAACGTGGTGAACCTCAGTGCCCATAACGCGTCCTAACGCCGCCTTAGGATATCCGCCTCCTAACCCCTCACACCGATGGCAGGTAACCAGCCATGGCTGTCCATCTAGAGACTCGCATTCCTCTCAACCGATCAAACAAATCGCCAATCCCCAGAATGGGTACCGATTCTCGATCGTGAACTCCCGTTCAACTGTCGACAAGCACGCACATCAAGGGTCTTGTCCTTTGGCAAATAGAACCGAGAGCCCCATGGTGAAGTGCCTTACCTAATGAACTTCTTATCCACAATTCCTATAACCTGGACTCGAAGTTCCCCGTAACCCAACCCAGCCATCCCTACGCGAGTCATAGACGGGTGAAACACCCGTAACCCACCGGGCTCATCCCTGCGTGCAGGCAGTCCCAGCTCATCCCCGGGAAAACATCCCACATATTCGCACACCACTGAGATAGATCCAAGAGCACCTCTCCTCGTCCAGGTAAGGCTCGCGAGCCAACCTCTAACCGTCCCCCCGACACTTGACTCGTATACCGCCCGGTGGCAAAACGCCATGATCGTCTCCCGAAATACCTCATACGATTACCGTCCCGCGCATAGCAACAACCTCCCGCGCTCACAATCGATACAACGGCACCCCCGTAAGCTATCAGCCAATCCATCCTCAGGATGACATCGAACTCTGACACGTCCAAAATCCTCAGGTCCATTGTGAGTAGAGTCCCCGAGATTTCTAACTCACAACCTCGACCTATCATTCTTATTCTCGCCCTAATCCCTAGGGGAGACTCATACGCATAACCCTGCTCCTCTAAGGTCTCTGTGAGGTCCTTGCCCATCTCCATCATATTCAGCCTCATTCTCTAGCCAGAACGCAGCCTTAGTCGACCTCGGGTCGCGCCAGGTAATCTCCATAGCCTCTAACACTTTCGTTTCAGATGAACCAAATGGCCTACCACCATCTGATTCTTCCCTGTGGAATGCTCTGAGGATGACACGGTCCAAAAACCTCCTGAGGTTACTGTGGATCTCTGTTTCACTCCGCTTATACTACCAGGCGACAAGAACCGCTAGCTATACCGATAAATTTCAAGAAAAGGCTTGCTTATCAACACCTGGGTGTTCGACTGTAAGATCCCGTGCGACGCCACGCCCTCTCATTCTCTACTACCATTTACACCAACACTATAACTTAATCATTTACTTCCTATCTCAGCCTCAACTAGTGTGTGGGGTAAATGCGTATGCTGACATTAATAGATTGACAACCATGAACCCACCCGTCTCATTTCAAGATTCAAATCCTCAAGGTCATAATTCATAACCTTAGCATCCACCCTTTTCCTATAATGTGATTACACCATGCATATAATTTTCACAACCATCGCGCAATCACGGTTTCAAATGGTAGCTAAATATAATTACACATTCTAAGGCATAAACATCGCCGAGATACTAATCATACACTTAACTCAGTGTATACGCAATCAATTTCGCATTTAAAATATTGTTTTCAACAAAATTTTATTTTTCGAAAATTTTATCAAAATTTTATTTGATTTAATTTGATTTAATTTTAATTTAATTTAATTTTTTTTTTCGAAAAAATTTATGATGAACAATGTTCATGAACCGGTTCACGAACAACGCCCCAAAATCCGATCAGAAAATATCGAGTCAAACCGGGGCCGAACAGCCGAGCGCACCGAGTGCACCGCCCGTCGCCCCGCGCCCCTGGGCCGCCTCTCGCCCGCGTCGCTCGCGAGCGCCCGCCGCCCGACTCGCCCGGCCGCTGAGCCCTCGCGCTACCGCTCGGGCCGCCGCCTCCGCGGCGCTCGCGCGGGCGCCCGGTCCGTCTCGCCCGGCAAAGGCGCCTCGGCCCGCCACCCAGCGCGCTCGCCGCGCCCTCGCCTCGGGCCACGACACGCATCAGACGCGATACGCCTTCTTCCTAAATTTGCACTGGCCTTCACGATACGTTGTCAGACAGGGATAGCGCTCACAACCCGCCCAACCAAGCCTACATAATACAATTTCTATCAGAATACACTTCACCTTCCAGCAGTTGTATTGCAATACACCAAGCCCTCCAAGCCTTTAAGTTGCAATACATTATTTTTCTTGCAATACAAATGGGCAGTAGCCCATTTCAATTTTTCTCACATTGTGTTTTAATTTTCATTATAATTATATATATTTATATATTTCATTATTTCCATCACTGGAAAAATCACTAAAATCACTAAAATCATATATTTTTTTTCATACTCTTAATACTCAAATAAATTTATAAAAATTTATTTAACCCATTTTCTTTAATTTTACAATTATATAGAACTTTAGGAAAATTATTTTCTCATTCATAACCAAATAAATTTATAAAATTTATTTTCTTTCCCAAATTTTTTTCACTCGAAAAATTTTCCACTCAAATAAATTTATAAAATTTATTTTCTTTCCATTCTCTTAATTTTACTACTCAGAAAATCATAGAAATTATTTTCTCCTCTTTTTTTTTTTCCCACCATCGGAAGACACCAAAATACACACCTATTTTATTATTTTGTTCTGTACCATCGGGTCACAAAAAAATACATATATGCATATATATTTTTTTTCTCATCATTTTTTCCACAAACCAAATAAATCGCTTAAAATTTATTTCGTTTATTACTATTTTTTTCATTTAATTCTCGAAAATGGTCCAATTTCTCAAACTCATTATACAAATACTAACTTAGTGTTCAACCTCAAATTTATTAAAATTTGATTTCATTATCCAATAAACTAAATAGACTTTTATGCTCTCCTCCACTGGTACATCGTACTACTCAAAATATTTTCTAAAAATATTTTCTATACATTCATGTGCTAATCACCAAGCACACATACAAGCTCAGCACATAAAACATGGCAAACACCATCATACAATAATTCACCAAATCACACAAAACACATCAACACACGTGCACGTAGTGTCCTAGTGTTAACCCGTGATTTCCTAGGTAATCTCATACCTAAACCGAACATCAAACCACACCTAATGGTGATGCTCTTCCTAAATTATGGCCTAAGCCCCAAATCCTCAATCTATAGGTTTTCCATATACCTATTCTCCACATCAATCACCTAGTGTTGATGAATACCCAACCCGAGCTCCCTAGGTATTCGTATACCTAAGCTCTGATACCAAGCTGTGACGCCCCAAAACCCGGGGGTCCGCTTGACTCGCCAACCCTACGGGAATATTAAGTGGATGTCTGCCACCCGACGCCCACTTCAGAAAACGCGCAGTCCTCGTACCTGAGAGCTCCTACCCAAATACAAGACCGGTGATATCCCGTCCTACAACACCATATTCAATACATCCAATAGATCAAATCACATGAGTAATACTCTACCACTGGGCCCACAATGATACTCAATACATACTAACTATGAATCCAACTATATACCCAATAGCTACAAGAGTTCAAATGTTTTATCTCTTTATACAACATATATTAAAATACCAAATTCTAATACATGTAAATATCTGGCCAAAGCCAAAGCCACAATCCGCTTCTTCTAATCTCAACCTCTAGACGAGTCGTCCCCCGCACAGGTCCTCCCGACCAAAATAAAGGGGGATCCCACGACTGTGGTGAGCCTAATGCCTCGCAGGAGAATCGCCCTAAGTGGGCTACTCACCACCTAAGTGCAAAGGCAATGTTCCATCTCTAAACACACATTCAAGCAAAATGCATGATCCTACTTGAATGTCTACATGACCAACTCAGGATCCCGAGTCCGTCGCATTCCCCACACTCGCCTGTTTCCGTACGAGAATATTATGTTTTATTTGTGGGCTACCCTCCGATGTTATAAATTGTGGACCATCTCCGATGTTATATTTAGTGGACTACCCTCCGAGATATATCAATTGGGCCGCTCCGACGATTGATACATTATTTGTTTGTGGACTATCCTCCGATGAATATATATATCAACCTGGCCGCCCGGCGCTTGATATATTATCTTTGCTTGCGGACTACTCCTCCGATGAATATCAATTGGGCCGCTCCGACTATTGATATTTTTGGTTTGTGGACTACCCTCCGATAATTAATATTTTTAGACTACCCTCCGAACCATTTTCAGATCATCTCATGCACTAACTCCTATAGTCCTGTGGATGTTCCAAGGTATATGGAATGCATGTGTGCCACCTAATACAAATTTTAATCACATGCAAATATATAAACATGAATATACTGGCATAAAAATTAAATCACACAAACATAAACAGTGGATTATCATTTCAAACATCAAAATTAGCCTACTGGGCTAATGTTCAAACACAAGCAATTTGATTCGCTAATTATTTAACCAAACACATATTTTCACAAAAATATATTTTAGAACATCGCTTCGGAATGCGGAACCCCTACATTATTCCCGAAAAGTCAATAAGAACTCAATCTGCCTCGCTTTAAATAACCGCAATCCACGGCCATCCCTACCCAATGCATACCAAGCAAACATCTAACACACAAATTCACACAAACCACACCCAACAAATTCCTAGCAATCACGCTGCACTTGGCTCCAAAAATCTTGTATCAATTCGGGTCCCATGTTTTCGGGACCTACCAAACTACCCATTCCCCGACCTTTTCATACCGATACACCATTTATTCAATAAATGATCAATGATGTGGCACTCCAAACCAGCCCCTTCACGTCACTACACAGTTTTGGGTTCTTAATAAATACACAAATTTGGCCCCAAGTTTTTGGGACTGACAAACGCTGCTCAAGGCCTCAAACTAACTGAAACATCGAAAAACACTTAAAATGGGAATAAATCTCAAGTAGGGAGAAAATCCTACCTCAAGGAGTTTGAAGAAACTCCCGATCCCAAAGTCCACGCGTAGCTCGCCCACTGTGAACGCTTTTTTTCTTCTTGCCCTCGAAGACGCGACTATTTGATCGTCCAATATTTTAGAGAGAAGTTTCTCTCTCTAAAGAAAACCTCTCCAAAAATGGCCACTGGATCGAAATTCTGGTTCTCCACGTTTTTTGGTCTTTAAAATGGGAGAGATGACACTGTTGACTAATTTGGCATTTCGTGACTTAAAAATCAAATCCCATAATGACCATTATGTCCCTTTTAATGTGATTTTGATATTCTATGACTCACCTCAGCTTTATCCATTTTCATCATTTCTCTCTACTTATACCACTTATGGTACATGAGTACGTGTTATATGTGATTTTTTCTTAGCTCGAATCGCTTTACTAAGACCAACCGCGAGACGTCGAAACGCACAAATAATTTAATTACTTCGAAATTTACGAAATTTTACGCGCTAACTAGATTTCGCGAGATCATTCCAACTGCAATCCGCTTCATCATCCGAGATCTAGAGAATAAATTACTTGGATTTTTAATCGAAATTACAATTTTGTAAAACAAATTACGATTTTGCCCTATCTAGCCTGAATTTTCGGCCTTACATTCTCCCCTCCTTTAAAGGAATTTCGTCCCGAAATTCAGGACTATTATAATCACGCACATGCATATGCAACGGCACTCTATCATGCACGTAGAATCGTCATTTAAATTTAACCACTAAACCACACGACCCTCATCCCTAAACAAGAAGGGGATAGATGGCCCGCACGTGTCCCCGCCTCCCACGTTGACTCCTCCACCCACGCGGCCTCCATAGCACCCTCACTAGCCTCACAGCCTAAGGCCGTAAGACCCGATCACGCGCTATCAACAATGCACACCGGTCCCCTCCCTCGAAGGTCCAACCAGGCCAATCTCACTGGCCCTCAATCCATCAAGCATGAGCCGGATCCGAGTATACTCGAGCATGAGACGTGAAATACCGTGGACACCCGCATGTTACACCCGGTATTTCAACGATCTCTATGACTCCGCATAGATGGCACCACAACAGTCAGCAGAACCTCGAGCTCCAAGCATGTGAGCCATCGGATGCGAGTTCATTAGATCGAGCACTTCACCACGGGCGCTCCGCTCTATTTTCCAAAAAGAAGACAAGACTCCTTCGAACGCGTAATGACTATCGATAGCTGAATAGGTTACGATCAAGAATCTGCATCTACTGTCGAGATTGATGGATTTGTTCGACGTATTATAGGAGCGAGTCTTACTTTAAGATAGACCTCGCACTAGTTACCATCAAATGAGGGTTGTGGAGACAAGATATCCCTAAGACAAATAAGCAGTGACGCGCTATGGGCACTTTGAGTTTACGCTGATGCTCTTGAATCGACGAACGCGCTAGTTAAAGATTCATGATCTCATGCATAGGGTGTTCCAACCCTATCTAGATCAGTTTGTCAGCCTTTAGATGACATTTTGATCTACCCCAAATACGGTGGGGGCATGAGTATCGCTCGAGATCGCTTTTACGCTTGTCGAGACCATCGCTTGTACGCCAAGATCAAGAAGTGCGAGTTCGCTTACTAAGGTGAGATTTAGGACACGTGGTGTCGCACCAGGAGGTCACGACGAGAAGGTCGAGGCGTTGATGCGCTGAGAGATCAATGTCAACAATCTTCAAGACACGTAGTTCGGGATCACC
Organism: Tetrastigma voinierianum; assembly: GCA_016808115.1. Classification (NCBI taxonomy): domain Eukaryota; kingdom Viridiplantae; phylum Streptophyta; class Magnoliopsida; order Vitales; family Vitaceae; genus Tetrastigma; species Tetrastigma voinierianum. The sequence continues at coordinate 103,605 of JAEQBH010007452.1, read as the reverse complement.
GGGTATTACAGAGATTCGAGAATGGGCCGAGGCTGTCCATTCTAAAGGGATTGTAGGATTTCGCCTACTTGATATGGACTCCATGGTCGGGACGGCCTCAATTACGAGAGAGAAATCGAGGATACTGGAACACTCCTGATAATAGTGTTTGCACAAAGAGGGAGGATCGCCCTAGTTCGTGGAAAAGGCGTAAGACTTCGCTTCACACTAGCTGTGGATTAGGCCGTGGATTGAGCATGAGGACAGGATCGCTTCCCGGAGACAGTGATCCTGTGGTTTTTGACAAAGACACCCCAGCCACAGACAGAGAGGTATGCCAGCTTCATTCCTCCACACCCTGTAATGGGTCGAGGAACCGGTCAGCCGGTAAGTACAAGCACTTCCAACAGCCGTATAGCCAAAGGGGCCGCAGTGTGGGCCGGGCCGTGATGTGATAGAGTTACGCAGGAAGTGTAAGGACCTGTGGTGGCAGACCGATTGTCATGATGTCGATTGGATATCGGGATTTAGATGACAAACACGGTTGTCGGGCATCGTGGACCTTATCCGGCCGGGCTGGGCAACTTGATACCCGCATTGGATTTGGCCAGAGGCTAAGACCTTGTATAGCCGTATAGATGTTCTTCCCTAGGATGTGGGCGAGAGCCGACCTTACAGTTTCAGATTATGAGTGTGAGATCTCCGAGATTCTGCTCATGGTGGAACCGGATCGGTTGTCACTAAAGATGACATTACCGTGGTTTCCAGGTGCACCCGCACATCGCCGAGCCCGGGTGTGGGTGCACTGCATTTATCATTCACCACTCGTGAGTGAGGGTCGAGTTTGTCCTCTAGACTACGTCCAATGAAGACTCTTACCGATTCAAGAAATGACGGTAATTGGGGAAAGTGTAAAGTAAAGCAAAAAGTGGGCTCGTGAATCCCCTCAGTGAGAACTCGAGTTAGGTGTAAGAGGCCCGTGGAGATATCCCGACTTCTGTGGAGAATGTGATAGGGCTCTCAAGTGTGTCAATATTATGTCGCTTCAAGATGAAAACACGGACATGGTTATCACGCAGACTTAGAGTCGAAAGGATGTGAGCTCCAGGTGACTCTAGATTGACACCTTTGGAATTGCATCAAGTGTCATGGTCGGGCGGTGGCTGCAAATGGATGTCATTCACATATGGACTAGATTGATACCCAGCTGATCAATAATGATTGCAACTCGAGAGGTTAGTGTTGTGTGGTTAATGGTCAGGATGGATAATATATAGTGTTAGAGGGACATGCTACACACCATGCGTCCCGAATCATAAGGGTAGAGGAGCACTGCCCTATGGAATTCGCCCACAACAATAGTTATCAGGCGAGTATACGAATGGCACCATATGAGACATTGTGTGGGAGGCCATGTAGATCACCATTAGGTTGGACCGAGGTGGGAGAGGGCTCCATCACTGGTCCTGATCTGATTAGAGACACCTCCGAGAAGGTGAGCCTTTGATGAAGGCCTTCTCTCACGCCAGCCTGGTAAGAATCATGCATGTACGACGTCGACCCTTAGAGTTCGAGAGGTCAGGATCACGTCCTCAAGGTGAACTTGTGAGCAGGAGGAATGTGCCCTGCAAGCTACAGCTTTACCGCCGAGGTTTATCGGGCCTTCGAGATACTGAGAGGATAGGCACCGTCATAAGACCTAAGCATGCTAATACGCCTCAAAGATGTCAAAAAGTCCACGCAGGTATTTCACGCTCCATGCTCCAAATATAATTCAGATTCAGCTCATGTGATGGATCGGGAGGACAGACGAGATCGACACTGGATAGACCTTCAAGGAGGGACCAAGTGTGCATTGTTGAGACAGATCGTCTTGCGCCAAGATCGTGAGGCTAGTGAGGGTGCTGGGCGAGTAAGAATCTTAGAGTGGAGGAGTCAACGTGGGAGCCCGAGGACACGATGCGCCATCTATCCTTCGCTAGTGGATGAGGGTACATGGTTACGCTTAAAATTTAAATGACTACTACATGCATGATAGAGTGCGCTACATATGCATGTGCGTGATTATGATAGTCCTGAATTTCGACGAAATTCCTTTAAGGAGGGAGAACGGGAAGATCCCAAAATTCTACTTCGAATAAGGGCAAAATCGTAATTTTGATTACAAAATTGTAATTTCGTTAAAAATCCATAATTGCCCTTCTAGATCTCGGATGATGAAATCGATTGTACCGCTGGAATCGCCTCGTGAAATTCAGTTAGCACGTAAAATTTCTCAGAAATTTCCGAGATACTTCTGAGTCGCACACGCCGGCGTGATCGCGGTCGCGCCGTGAAACGATTTTCTCGAGGCGACGAAAGTCACATATAACACGCACTCATGTATCATGGCGGAAGAGCAGAGAAATAATACGAAAATGGACGGCCGAGGTAGTGCCGAATATCAAACTGCAAAAATGGACATAATGGTCACATGGGATTTGATTTTTAAGTCACTAAATGCCAAATTAGTCAACAGCGTCATCTTCCCATTTAAAGACCAAAAACGCGGAGTAACTGTGAATTTCAATCCAAGGGCCATTGAGGTTTTCTTTAGAGAAATCTTCTCTCTAAAATATCGACGATCCAATCAGCTTCGCTAGCCTTCTGGCAAGAAGGAAAACGCCTCTCACGCGGCAAAGCTACATGATTCAGTGGATCTGGGAGCTTCTTCAAACTCCTTGAGGTAGGATTTTCCTACTTGAGATTTATTCCTCATTTTATGTTTTTCATGTTTCATATTTGAGGCCTCGAATCTATTGTTGATCTACCCTAAAACTGACCGAATTTATTGAATTTATTGAAACCCAAAACCCAGAAATTTCGTGATGTAAGGCTGTTTCGTGCTATGTTTGACTCATTTATTGAATAAATGGTGTATCGGTGATGAAAAAGGCCGAATGGTTGTTGATTCCGGGCCCCAAAATTAATGGACCTAATCGATACAAGATTTGAGCTAAGCAGCACCGTGAGCCGCTGGAAAAATGCTTTAGGTGTGGCTCGTGTACTCAGGTGTTGGGGATGCTCTGCTTTGGTATGTATCAGTCAAATGGTCATGATCATGTCTACTAAGCGAACCGCTGAGGTTTAGACTTTCAGAATAGTAACCGAGGGTTTCACTCATTCCTAAATGAAGAAGTTCTAAAATATATTTTCAGAAAATATTTGTTCGCTAAGTAATTCGAATCGACCAGCCAGGGTTCGAACATTAGCCTGGGCGAGCTAATTTGATGTTTCAAAATGATAATCACCTAACATGTTCAGGTGGATTTAATTTTTATGCGAGTATATTCATGTTTATATATTTGCATGTGATTAGACTGTATTGGAATTGGCACATGCATTCCATATGCACCAGAACATCCTAGGACTATAGGAGTTAGTGCATGAGATGAGTATAGAGAAAAATGGTCTCTGAGGGCAGTCTAAAATATTAATTATCTAGAGGGTAGTCCATTAAACCAAAAATATCAATCATCTGAGCTGCCTAATTGATATTCATCTGAGGGTAGTCCACAAACAAATAATATATCAACCGCCTGGAGCTACTGGGCCTGATATATATATTCACTCCGGGAGGGTAGTCCATTAAACAAATAATATATCAATCGTCTGAGCTTTACTAATTGATATATCCCCTGAGGGTAGTCCACTAAATATAACATCTGAGATGGTCCACAATTTATAACATCTGAGTGGTAGCCCACAAATAAAGCATAATATTCCTTGCAATGAGGCTTAGCGAGTGTGAGGGAGCCGTGAGGACTCCTGGATCCGGGTGCCGTCATGCAGACATTCAAGTAGGATCATGCATTTGCTCGAATGCAGGCTTAAATCGGGAACATCGTGACCGCACTTGGGGTGGTGAGTAAATTTCACTTAGTGGCGATTCTCCTATCGAGCATTAGCTCACCCCCACGTGGGATCCCCTTTATTTTCAGCAATGTGGATCGTGCGAGGGACTCCGCTCGTCCCAGAGGCTGAGATTAGAAGAAAAGCCTGATTGCGGGCTTCGCTTTGACGATATTTTACATGTATTAGAATTCCAAAGATTTTTAATACATGCCAGATAAGAAAGAAACATTCAACTCTCAGAATTATTTGGGTATATAGTTGAATTCATAGTTAGTATGTTATTACGAGTATCATCAGGCCCAAGTGGCCGTATTACTTCACGTGGATTTGATCTATCGGATATATTGAATATATTGGACTCCAAGTTGGGATGATACTTGTGTATCAGACTGGGGTAGAGCTCTCCAGACAAAGGAGACTCGCCCGATTTTTCTCAAGTGGCGCTGCAGGTCCCGACATCCACTAGATTCCGCGGCCGACGGTCAACCCGACCCCGGCTTCAGCGCCACACTCCATCAAGTCGTAAGTTAGAAAAAGGTATAAATAAAAGCTAAAAGTCGGAGAGAATAAGTAGAACTATTAAAGTATCAAAAGCTTACCTCCATAGTCCTTATACTGTGGATCAACATATGAATCAAGGAGAACACCGATTAACTGTGCAAGCCTTCAAAGAGAAGTAATATATCATCCAAACAAACCAAAGTCGTGGCAATCACACAAAATTTTGGAAACAAACAAAAAACCCAAGGTTAGATCAATGTAATACAAACCTCGCTTATTCTGGTGGTCCTCATCAACTTCACACCCAAATCCAAGATATCTTCACATGAAACATTGTAAATCTTCTTCTTTGCTTCCTCCTCACTGGTTCATGGTAAAAACAACAAACCAGGTATGATTCACAAAGCCCCAAATATTTTCACTGATCAACTATACAAATATAAAATAAAATACACAACCAGGTGAAAGCAGGCATGTATACATCAACAACAAGAAATGGTGTGTATCAAACAACATTTCATATCCTAAGGCTCCATTTGAAAACCTTTCAGAGTGTAAACTACTCTATTTCAGAAGCAATGAATACTAAAAAGGTACAAATCACATAACAACTTGGAAACCCTAACTCATTCGTTTTAGAAAGAAAAACTTAACTACCATAATTGAGCTTCCTCAAAAATAAAAATGAACAAATTAAATTTCTAATTGTTAGAGGGTCTTCCTAATTTTTGGGATTCGATAAAACAAAAATATTCAGTGAATGAAGACCACTACAATGTCCGGTACAGTTGGGGTAAGTTTTCCATTCAATCGAAAAACCAAAAACAACCTCTATATTTTCTTAGTTACATTTTCTCGGGAACCAAACAGATGGCAAAAGGCTTGCTACCTTCCAACAACTTTAGTTAGGGTTTGAATGTAGCAATCAATCATTTGCTGCCAAGGTTCAAAATCTTGGCCGATTCGCAGACGACCTACCGATCTGCATCCGTCCTCGGCGGCCGCACCGGTCCGATATTGGATACGATACAACGACTCCCAGAGAAAATCGAAAATTCTGATGATTCTACCGAGATCTCGAAAGCACTTTGTTAACTCATCAAATTACGTATGAAGGAAAATTACTTAAGAAGAAAACACGATTCCGTATGTTTAAAATCCTTTCTACCCATAGCAACAAAAAAAAATTATTTTTTTCATAGAAACTGACATTCCTTTCAAAATAAAAACTAACACCCTACTCGTAATCCACGCTTTCTAACCCTAGGTAATAGGTAGTGCCGCTATCAGGAGTGAAGAAGGTAAGAACTCTGCACCAACAACAAGTAGTCGCCATGGAAGACACTATTATGGGAAGCCGACGATTGAAAACCTGGCCAAGGGAATTTCACGATTGAAAACCATCAAAGTGTGTTTTTTTTTGGTAGGTTCAATTTATAAAAACTCTCGCTCTCATATGAGCACGAGTTTTTCAGAGTTGAACTATTTTTGTACTTATGTTTGGATTTCAAAGAAAATGTTAGTTTTACAATTTTTGTTGAATTTGTCCTTTAAATCATATACCCTTATATTTTTATAAATATTATTGTCAGAATGTATTATAATAATTATAATTCTTTTATATTGTTTTGTTAGATAAAATTAACAATTTATAATACATATAGTAATAAATTATATTATAATTTTATAATTCTTTAAATACGATAATATAAATCATTTTTTTGGAGAGAATAATATTAAAAAATTGTTTCATTATTTTTTAGCTCAATTACATCTACTTTCTAATAATTTATATAATATCTTATAATTTTTAGAGCTTTCTATTTATCTTAATTTTCGTATCGGCCGATACCAAGCCGATACACTGATACCGATACGTCTTAGGACCCTCCGAATCGATGACCGATACCACAACTTTGAACCATGTTTGCTGCTTAGTTGCACCCTCCCGGGCCTGTGCTTGTCCATGACGAAGGAGCCGTTGCTTGTAGCTTGCCGTGGGATGCTGGGCACACCATCTCTGGCCGAGAGGCTGGCCGAAGTCAAGTTCCCTTTATTTTCCAACAAATAAGCCGCAGCTTTTCTTTTCTATTTTCCAATAAAATAAGTGACCACCAAAGATAATTTTCTCCAAATTATAGAATTAATTCATAAAGTTTCAACTTTTTTTCCTCCAAATATTATTTATTTTAACTCATCTTCTCTATTTTCTTTCCTTATTTCCTTATTACTTTCCTGGTTGCAAAAGGAGCCTAAATAAATGCATAACTCCATGTTTCCATCTCGCATTATACACTATGAAGGGAAAAAAAATTCCCATTTATCAAAACTTTGGTTTGTGAGCTTATTCATTAGTCATTAAGGTGTGCCATTAAGAACTATTTCTTTCGCTATAAAAAGACAAGTGTTAATTAGGGGTTTACTTCTCACCCGAAAGAGCAAAAGATCCATTCAACATTGAGGGCACAAGGTAATGCTAGTTGTAAACAATGTCCACTTCGATTCATCTCAAACTTACTCGAGCAAAATAGAGCCACGAACAGTGGGTTTGAAGGGGGAAATCTTTCTTTTGTTTTTGTTTTTCTTTCGAAAATTAATAATCGCTGAAATGTAGAAGGATTCGTCTAATTCATCAAACCATCTCTTTCATAGAAAAATTATCTTTAGGCAAAAGAAAAGCAACAACTTCTATGAAATTTTCCCTTCAAACAGTAACCCCCTAAGGCTAAACCAAAAATCCACAGCACACACTAGACGAAAACATATCTCACCCAAACAACACAAAGAAAAACAAAAGGAAAACCTCACTGGCTTCATGATCCGCTTATTCTCGACGGATTTATATTTGACTTGACAAGATGAAATAAGAGAACATACCAAGACCGATGTCTCTTTCTCAAAGATATGGGGAAGTAGGAAGAAGAAGAAGAAGAATAAAAAGCTAAGAAAGAAGGCTAAGCAAATGGCCTTGACAGGCTCGAGAGAGAGTAGAAGAATAAGAACTGCACTGCAAAGAAAGTTCGTGAACAGAGCGCACATCGGGGTGAATCATTTCTTCTTTTCAACTATGCGCACTACCATAAGAGCTACAGTGATTGAAATTGATATGTGAAGAATGGTGGTGATCGCCATCTTACGCAAGGTGAGGAGAATTAGGGTTTAGAGCCTGGATACGCTATGGTGATTTGTATTTAGGGGAGGATTTGTGGATTTTTTGTCTAATCCCAGTTATATGTATAGCCTATAGGAAGCCACCATCTCTCTTCAAAGTTCAAAATATGCTCTATAAATGTAAAAATACTATAAACACTTCCAGTTCAAATGCCCTAAAGTATAAAATATTGGTGAATACAAACTATATAGTTGGTATATTTACGGATATATTTTACATAAATATTGATAAATTTAAAAATATTAAAAATTTATTAAAAATAATTTAAATTTTTTAAAATGTCATCAAATAAGTCAAAAGGCATATATTAAAAATTATTTTATAAATATAATATACATTAATACTTGCTAAATTTTAAATATATAAATATAATGAATAATTGATTCCATTCTATAAATAAAAATTATTTATTTTATTCAAATAATTTAATTATCAAATAATTATGTTATATTTATATATAATAGTAGTTAATCTTATTATTATTTTCTTTAAAGGAAAATAATATTATCGATTCATCATTCACTATACAAATAACTAAAAAACCATACATTACTTAAATAATATCCAAGCATTAGTCAGAATAATTCGAATTTACAATTTCAATGAATAGTAATTTTTTCGACAAGAGGTATTTGACTGAAATAGTCAAATGAATATTAATTTTTGAAAATAAGCCCTGCAAAAAAATTGTCCATAATAATGTATCGAGCCCAAAGAAGCCGAAATAGATTAAACAAAATTATGTTAAGGGGTGAAAATGTAATTTTTCAAAATGGCAAACGGTGAGTTTGTCATAGAAAATCAAATTTTTCTAGATCTCTGATGATGAAACTGATTTCACCGCTAATTGCCTCACAACTCCACATCACGACCCTCACACTCCGAGACAATCGGATTTTCACGAAATTCGAGGCGACGGACATCGAATGGACCCCGAAAATGAGATTTTTAGAAAAATCCTGAAAAATGTCAAATATTTAAAGAATGTCCATTTAAGATAGATGAAACTGAAACCGTGGAAATAAATTGTTTCGAGCTTAAAACTTAACCGAAGAAAGTTATGACACGCGGGCAATGACGCTGGCTACGGTCCACACTATAAATATCCTAAAAATCTAAAGCTTCCTCATTTTGGTCTCATCCAAAACCGTAAGAGAGAGTAAGGGAGAGAGAGAGAGAAAGGCAATCTTCTTCTTCGACATTCACGAGATTGGCTTCATTTGACCATAGTCAAGAATTAAGCCGATTTACGCGATGAGGTTATTGCCAGGGGTACCGTAATCACAAGATTCTACCATGTCCAAAGTTCGGTTTTCATGGAACGAGAAAGGCAACCTTTAAATCACGCCGATTCAGGTAAGTGCTTTTCTTCTACCGTTAATTTCTGGCCATGGCATGGGTGTATCAAAGGGAGATAAGGTCCAGCTTTGTTTCTCCGACCCCATGACTTATTTTAGCTTACAACTGGTCATAACTCATCCGAATTGAGTGATTCAAATTTCTCGGATAAACTAAACCGATAGGAGAACATATCTCCCTAAATGTGTTTATCCAAATTCGACTCCCCCGCGGATTCAAAAATGCATTCAGCTGAGCTATGTTCAGCAGCTTACGTTCGCTTTTGGGCAGACTTCCATGATCAGAGCCGCTATATAACTTACCATCAATTATCCGAATTGAGTGATTTGAATTGCTGAATGAACTAGACTACTAGGAGACCATATTTCCTTGAAATAGGTCTATCCAAATTCCGACCAATTTGGACTTAAATATGCATTCAAAGGGGAGCTATGTTCGCATAGCCTGCCCCGTGGAAAACCGAGTACTCCTTGTTTACGACATATCTTGAGTTTCCGTGATTCGACGGTGGATTCCAAGCTGAAAGTTAACCCTATGAACCATCTTCAAATGAGTATAAAGAACCAGTGTCAAATTATGGATTAAGACCCCTGAAATCGAGTATCACATATTGTTTCCAGTGTAAACAGAGTAAATTGGCCGGTTTTGAATGAAAAGGCCATAACTTCTTCTTCCGAACTCCGTTTTAGGTGTTCTTGGACTCTATGGAAAGCCCATTGAGTCAAGATTCCAGCCAAATTCCTGTGGAGGACAGGGGATGATTAGAACATGGCTGAAAATTTATGTTTTGCACCAAGTGTGCAGGATGCTTGGTTATGTCGATGTGAATATCGGCTTCGACATGACCATTTCATGACATGTTGTGGGCTATTGTATGAGGTAGTAAAGAACAAAATAGTTTGAGTTCAATTGATTTTAATCAATTGAAAGTGATTAAATGCTTAAGGGTTATGGAAAGTATAGTATAGTTAATGGTTTAATTTGAACATGATTAAGGTAAATGGATGTTAATGGATTTTGATGGATAATGGACTAGAGGGGAGGAAGGTGATAAAGGACAAGGGTGGAGGTGGGAAAGTTTTGTTTCTTAAAGGAGGAAAATGGCTTAAATAACTAAGGTGAGGGAAAATGTAAATTTTTATGAAAATATAAGACCCAGAAATTCCAATTCCCTGATATACAAAATCGTGAATTCGACACATAAAATCAGAATTTGGGGATTAAAAATCCGGAATTAATTTTCAGATCTCGGATACCGAAATGGATTGGTAACTGCTTATAATCGTCTCGCAAAATCTAGCTTAGCACGCAAAAATTTCGTAATATTCCGAGAGATACGGAGCTCCAAGACGCTTTTCGAGGCACAAGGCTTCGTGTCAGAAACGATTTTTGATGCTACGAAATTCACATATAGCACGTACTCATGTACCATAAGTGGTATGAGTAGAGAAATGATGAAAATGGACGACCGAGGTAGTGCCGAATATCGATTCTGGTAAAAGAGGGACATAAATGTCATTTTTGAAAAGTTTTTAAGTCACTAAATGACAAAATTGTCAATAGTGCTTCTTCTCCTTCATTAAGCAAGAGGAAAAAACGTGGGGAAAAGAAATGGGAGATCCAGTAGCTTTTCGTTGAGAGGTTTTTACAGAGAGAGGAACACTTCTCTCTAGATTTGTACGCGATCCAACCGCCTAATCTTCAGACAAAGAGGGAGAACTCCGTCTACGCGAGAGGCTTTCAGCATGGCATTTAGACGATAGAGTTTCAACTCAAGAGGCAAAGATTTCTCCCTACTGTTTTATTCCCTTAAATACTTTGCAAACGCTTGAGCTTAATGAGGTCGTGTGAGAGGTTGCTTTGATTCGGCCCCAAAACTCGGGACCGAATTGATATGAATTTTCGATTTCACTGGAGCACCCGTGGATCGCTACGAACGGGATTGGCTGTCAAATTGAGTGGATTTGGTATTAAACCATGTATTGGTTTGTAAAAGGCCGAATGGCCGTAGATCTCGGTTCATAAAGTGAACCGATGACTTGAGCCGAGTGTGGGGAACTATAAACCCTAGGTTTTACTGCCTTGTGAATAGTCGAAAAATGTATTTCAGGTGAATATGTGGCTCGTCGAGTGATTTAAATTAAATCGCCAGTAGTTTCGATCATTAGCCCAAGTGAGCTAATTTCATGTTGAAATGATAATTACATGACATGATCGTGATTGATATTATGTGAATATGCATAGATATATTTTGATGTGATTAGACCGTATTGAACCGACATACATGCATTCCATATGCACCGGAACATCATAGGACTATGTGGAGTTAAAGGCATGAGATGAGTCTAGAGAAAATGGTTCGGAGGGTAGTCTAAAATATTAAATGATCAGAGGGTAGTCCATACTTAAAATATCAATCGTCGGAGACGGCCCAATTGATATATCTCGGAGGGTAGTCCACTAAATATAATAATTCCGAGATACCACTACTTAGACTGAGGTAGACCACAAACATAAACAAATAACTTTGGTTTAAAACTATAATTTCATAATGAGGCTTAAAGAGCGTGAGAGAGCCTATGAGGACTCCTGGATCCGAGTCGGGTCATGTGTATTATCCAAGTAGGATCATGCACTGCTTGAATGTGTGTTTTCATCGAACATCGCGACCGCACTTAGGTGGTGAATGTTCCACTTTGCGCGATTCCACCATCGAGCATTACCACCTCGTCGAGGAACATATTTTCGTGTACAGGAGCGCACAAGGAGATGGCTCAGCCCTAGAGGCCAGAAGCTTTGGAAGAAAAGCCGATTATGGCTTTGATGATTTTACATGTATTAGAATTCCTTAGGGAATCTTAATATATGTTGTATAAGAGTAAACAATTGAACTCTAATTATCGATATAGCTGATTCATACTGGTATGTATATCGAGCATTGCTTATGGGCCCAAGTGGTCGGGATATCTATGTGATTGGATATATCGATTATATTGTACTGCTTGGGACAGATATGCGGTAGACAGATTTAAGTAGAGCTCCCGTACAAAGGAGACTCGCTCTGGAGTCTAAGTGGCGCTGCAACCCGACATCCACTTGTATTCGCGGCCGACGTAGTCAACGGACCCCGGACTGGGGGCGCCATAGCTTGAGATCGTTTCAGGGTATACCTGGGCCACTCAGTGGCTTGAGGGATCGGGGCTTAGCCATAAGCTTGAGGAGAGCATCACCACTAGTGTGGTTCGATGTTCTGGCTTAGGTACTTAGATTACCTAGGAAATCACTGACAAAACTAGACACTACATACACGTGTCGTTATGTTTCTCAGGTGATTTGATGTTTATAACACGTGTGATCAAGTGTAGTTTGTTTGATGAATGGTGAGTATACCATGTTATGTATTGTGTGAGATTGTATGTGTGCTTGGTGATTAGCACATGGATGTGTTAGAAGAATGGTGAAGTTTTACAGTGAGGTGAAAACTGGAACGAAAAGAAGAAATAAAATAAATTGGAATAAATTTATTTGGTTTAGAGGTGAAGAAATTTAATTTTTAAAGTTTTACAGTGTAAAACTAAAGAAAATTAAATAAAATAAATTTTTCTAAATTTATTTGGGTTGTTGGAAAATGAGAAGAAATTTTAAAGCAAAGAAAATAAATTTTATAAATTTATTTGGTCTATTGGGAGAAAATAATTTTCTAAGGTTTTACAAGTAGTAAAATCGAAGAAAATAGAAGAAAAATAAATTTTTATAAACTTATTTGAGGGTGGAAAAAAAAATATGTATAAATATTTTTCAGAAATTTTTCCAGTAGCTGGAAATGAGGGAAAATGAATAATGAAAAAAAAAAAATTTGTGGTGCAGAATCGTTTTTGGGCTACTGCCCAATTGTATTGCAAGAAAAAGATTGTATTGCTTAGAGTGCAATGTGCTGGAAAGATTGTATTGCAATAAGGCCAATTTTGTGCTGCAAGATAAGGGTTTTGTATACTGCTAAGGATTTTGTACGTAAAGCAAAGGATGAGTATTGCAATAGGCAGGCTTGAAGGCTGGGCGTTTGTATCGCAATACACAGTGTATTGTGACCAAGGTGGCTAGCTATTGGCACAGGAAGTCATGAGGCGTGCCATGATACGGCCGTGTTCGCTGGCAAGACACGCCCACGATACGACTCAAGCCGAGAGCTGCCAAGACTCTAAGACGATACGTCCGTTTGTACTATGCCCTGGCTGGTTCAGGCCTTAGAGATACCGTAGATCGATTTAACTAACATTTGAAATCGTGATTGCGCTTGTAGAGTTGGGCAAAATAGGAAAATTATAAGGGCCGGTGTAATGCGTGATAGAAAAAGGGTGTGAATGCTAAGGTTATGAACTATGACCTAGTGGAGTCGGATACCGAAACGAACAAGAGAGCCTAGAACCTTCTTGAAATAATAAATTGAGTGGCTGAATTTAGAGCCACTTAGAAAATGAACGGTCGGGGCCTCATGGTTGTCAAGTCTATTGTGCACGCGATCTCGCATTACTAGTTCGGGATCGAAGTGAAAATTAAATGGATTCTCATGCTACAGCACTGTGTAAATGGCTAGTAGAGGACAAGGACGAGATGGCCCACTACCGTCGCACCACTAAAGGTTTGATCAGCAAACTTTCGCGAGGCCGTAGGCATATAAAATGAATGCTATAAAGACAGCCGGTATAAAGCAGTGTACAGACGATCCTAGTAACCTCTAGAGGTTTAGAGCGCATCATCCTCCGACATTCACAGGGGGAGGAGATCCGATGGTGGCAGACCATTGGTTCATAAAGATCGAGAAGGTGTTAGAGGCTATGGAGATTACCTCTGACACTACCAGGATTAGACTACCAGATTCCAATGAAAGTGAGGCCCAAATATGGTGAAATGGGCAAGACCCTAGAGACCATAGATTTGAGCTATCAGATTGGAAGTTCTCCTGGTGGATTAGGGAGAATAGGGATGATATGTCGAGGTTGCGAAATAAGATCTCTGACTCTACTCGGCAGTGACTTGGAGGATCATGGACATGTCGGTCTGATGTCATCCCGGGATGGATCAATGATAAATTACGTGGTCGCATCATCAGGAGCGCAGGAGAGTTACCGCTTATACGCCAGGATCAAGATCGTGGTGGTATCGTGGGGACAAACATGATATTTGCCCTGCATAAAGATACGAGTCCGTGTGTCGTGGACGCTTAGCGGGCTGGCTCACGAGCCCATCTCTAGAGGACGAGGAGAGCCGACTGTGACCCACTCGAGTGGCTCATGAAAGTATGTGGATGTTTTTCTGTATGAGCCACCGAACCACTCCACATGTAGACGTGAGACTCAGTATCGAGTTACACCCCGGTATTTCACTCATTTCTATGACTCCGCATAGGATGGCACCAGCTTGAGTTACAGAACTCGTAGTCCATTTGGCTGTGGAGCCACTGGACAAGGTTCATTAGACCGAAAGCACTTCACCACGGGCGCCCTAGCTCTATTTGCGAAGAAGAGTGGTAAGACCCTTCGTGTATCACTCATGTGCAAGCTGAATAGGTTAAGGATCCAGATTCTGCAGACCCATTATCGATGATTGATGATTTATTTGACCAGCTTGAGAGGAGCGAGTCTACTCCAAGATAGACTCTCGCACTAGTTACCATCAGCCGAGTTGCGGGACATGATATCCCTAAGACAAATAAGCAGACGCTGAAGCATGTGGCACTTCGAGTTTACTTCGGGATGCCCTTTCTGACACGACGCGCTTAGCAAACATTCATGGATCTCATGCATGGATATTCCAAACTTCTATCTAGACCGGGCCATTTGTGAACTTCGTGGATGACATTTTGATCTGTTCCCAAATGAGGGAGCATGAGTATCACTGAGGATCAGGTTACGCTTACCGAGATACCATCAGCTATACGCCAAGTTTAGTAAGTGCAAGTTCTGGCTTACTGAGGTGGGATTTTAGGACACGTGGTGTCGTGATCGTGAGTGTCACCACCTAGAGAAGGTCGAGGGCGTTGATGAGTCGAGAGACCGGTCGTCAATCTTCGATACGTAGTTTCGATCAAGTGGGTATCATAGAGATCTGAGAATTAGCTGAAGTTGTCCATTCGGGCGTGATCATAGGACTTCGCCACGGATACGGACTCCATGGTCAGACCTAATTCGACCATGAGAGAGAAATCGAGATGCAATTTAAGCACTCGATGTGAGTATTAGTAGCAAGAGGAGGATCAGCTTCGCTTAAGGCTCAGGTGCATGGTAACATCGCTGGGCTGAAGCCAGCGCTAAGGGCAATGGTCATTCACCACTTTATGGAGCCGGATGAGTTTGTCTTTGTGGATCACGCCCAATGAAGACTCATAGTTCGATCTCGGGGAGATGAAGAATAATTAGTAAAAGGGCAAAGCAAAGAGGGGGTCAGCATCCCAAGGTGAGAATCCCGAGTTAGTGGTGTAAAAGACCCGGTGAGATACCCCGAATTTCTAAGTGAATGCAAGAGGCTCAAAGTGTGTCAAGAGTTATGTTAATCGAAATTGATACCCTTCAGGAATTGTACTGGTGTTGTTAATAGCAAGGGCTCTAGACATGGATGTCATACATGACATGGGACTAGGCTTAACACCCATTGGATTGTCAAGCACTGTGACCTCGGGGGAAGGTCAGCGATACACACCAAGGTGGGCCAGGTAGGGCTATGTGTCACTGGATTATACATGTGTGTTAGAAGACATGCTACGAGCACGCCATTCCGAATCATAAGGGTGGGTAGATGGGAGGCATTAGCCCTTAGTGGAATTCCGCCTACTACAATAGTTATCAGCGAGTATACCTGAGCACACGCATGAGGCATCAGGACGGAGGCCACGAGGGTCATCAAGTAGTCAATCGAGGTGGGAGAGAGCCCCATCACGGGTCCCGATCCGATTAGAGAAAACCTTGAGAAGGTGATGATACGGCCAGCTGCCTTCCTCACTAGCCTCGCAGCCTACAAGAGCTATGCGGATGCGACGCCGACCCTTAGAGCCTCGAGGTCAGGATCACGCTTTCTCGAAGGTGATGCCAAGAGGAGTGGTCGTCTCTAAGAAGCGCCAGAAGCCATCGCCGAGGTTTATTAGGACCCTTCGAGATACTGAGAGGCTGGCACCGCTATGCATCGTCGACGTTACCGCCCAAAGATGTTAGGTGTCCACGAGGTATTTCACGCCTCCACGCCCGAATATACCTGCATCCAGCCTGCGTGGGTGGATCGGTGACAGACGAGGTTGACACTGATGGGACCTTCGAGGAGGGACCGCAGCTTTGTTGATAGTTTGATCAGTTTTGCGACGCAAAACCGCGAGGCTAAAGGTTGGTACTTATGGAGGCACTACTGAGTGGAGGAGTACACGGAGCCGCGAGGGACACGATGCGCCACCTATCCCTTCTCAGTTAGGATGAAGGTCGGGTTCAAACAAGAATAACTAATGACGAGTTTATGCATGGTAGAATGCATTTGCATATGCATAAGGAGTGATATGATTGTCCGACTGGGGACTAAATTCCACTTAAGGAGGGGAGAACAAGACCCGAAATTCCACTCAGGTGTGTATTCGTCTCTCCATTATATCACCAACGCATATATTTGAATACTAGAAAAGAGTTGGTTCCAGAAGAGGTCGAGACTTCACCCATTATTCTCCCTTCACTTCCAAGGGGACACAAGAATATGAATAGAAGCTAATCATCATTAAAAGGATGAGATGCGATGGGCCTCTAAACTATACACGAAGTGAACTAGGAGAAAGGCACCTAGAATATTGTTAACAAAGGAGTAAATAGAGCATCTCTACAAACTCTTATCGAATACCCAAACTCCTATGACATCCCTCTTGGCACAAAAAAAAGTATAACTATGGATTAAATTGCTTTTAGTGGTTTAATTGAAACGGCGAGCCTTGGATCATTGACTTTGAGGCAACAAATCAAATGTGTGAAGATGGAACTTCAGAAACTATGGAAAATTTAAATTTAAATTTTCAAAAAAAAAAGGGCAAAACTGTGAATTTACCTAAATAGTCCAGAAAAGTTGGGATTTTTCGTAGATCTCTCTTGATGACAAAACTAGCTTGCACTTTTAGAATCATCTCGAAATCTAGCTACCTTGTTGGGCCTCGTTGAATTCCGAGATAATCTAATTTCACGATTTCTCGAGACAATGGGTGTCGGGGTGACACATGGCGAGCCATGTGGAGTGACACATGGCAAACCATGTGAGTGACACATGGAAAGCCATGTGTCACATTGCATGGCAAAGGCCTATGCATGTAGGACACATGGCAAGCCATGTGTGTGGCACATGGCAAGCCATGTGTCATCATGCATGGCCATGCCATGTGTCATCATGCATGGCCATGTTAAGACCTATAAATATGAGATTGGGTGCAAGCGAATGGCCATGGGACAAGAGCAAGTCACCGTGGAGCAAGAAGGAGAAGGAGGAGGCAGTGGAGAAAAGGAGGAAGAGAAAGGGAGGAAAGGAAAGGAGAAAGGGAGGAGAAGGGAGGAAAAGGAAGAAGAAAAGAGAAGAAGAAAGGGGAGGAAGAGAGGAAAAAGAAAGAGGAAATGAAGGAGGCTGGCGCAGCTGAGCGCACCGGATGGCAAAGAACCCTGAATCAAGGCTACAAGAAGTAGGTTTCCCTACTCGTTATTTTATCGCCTGTAATGTAATGGCCTACTGCTTCGTTTGGTTTTTCCGGGCGAATTTGTATGTTGTGATTGTGATTATGTGATGGCTAAAGACTGGCTCTATGGGGTTTTGGAATCATTCAAACCGAACATTGTGTTTTGGGGGATGAGAAAATCTCGGTTAAAATGGCAACGTAAAAGGCGGCCCAAATTTCCGCACCCCCTTGTGAATCGGCCGCATCAACTTTGGACGGCCATAACTTTCTCGTCCGAACTCCGATTTAGGCGTTCTTGGACTCTACGGAAAGCTCGTTGAGTCTAGAATTTAATAAAATAAATTTCTCAGCCAAAATGTAGGCTAAACATTGGGCTGGGTCACGGACAGTTGAGGAATGGTCCATTCTGGTTTCCGGAACTTCTGTTTTCGGGACTGGTTTGTAACCGAAATGCTTGGGACTGCATATGGCTTTAGAAGGGAATTGCATGTTGGATTTTTTGTGTGATATTTACAAAATTATTCTTCTGACTAAGTCCATATTATTTCCTTAGGCTACATGGCCTGATTTACGGCCGGAATGACTAATGTGTGTTATTACTATAATTCAATGACATACCGAAAAATGTGAAAATATGTGTGATAAAGATGGAAATAATTATATGCATTAGGTTGTATGACTGACATACTATGTCTCGGCCTATGAATATGAATTATGGCATTACTTGCCTAAGTAATGGTTGGAATTATTTTAAATACATGCTTGAATGATGTGTTGACATGAATGAACTAAATGATAGAAAAGATGTAGTGCATGCTTATGTGATGTATTGATTTAAATATGTGGAATATTAACATGACTGCATGTATGTTAAATATATAAAATGTTGTGTGCATTAGACATGAGTGTTCATAACACACACATAGTGTACAGTGTAGAATGTCCATGTAGAGGTTTTCACATCGGGTCACGGGTTCGAGTGCGGCACAAATTGCATCAGATTGTGTGCTGAACACCACATTACATGAGAGTGTGTACATGGTATCGATTTGGCAATCGCATTTCGTGTTGAATCGTGTGGGCTTAGAATGGACGAAGTCCAATCGAGTTCCATAAAGGTTAAACGAAATGAAAATGAAATGTGTTTCCGCATAGCAAGTAGGATAGATACCTCGTGAAAAGCCCGGAACCCGGTTAGACAACGTATCCACTCCGTGAAAGCCCGAAAAATGCCTGAGGGTGTAAGAGACCCGGCGGAGACCTCGAAAAAAGTTCATGTCTAAAAAGACACCGAAACGAGATTAAATAAATATCACATAGACTACTGGGTTAGAGATGGGAGTCTGGATCGACTTGGTATTGATTTCCCATCAGCACTTCAGATTGGGTGGTGGGTCGGAGGTTGACCCGGTACATGGGGCATGTAGAGTGTCATCTCATACATGCATGTAGTTTTTTTTTTTTTCCATAATAATACAACATGTATGCACGGATTGGTTGTTGGTTTGACTATGAAATGATCATTTTCATGTGCACCTAGGTGGGGAGTAGCCTTTGTAGGATTTATCTCTATCATGCTAGCTCACCCCGTCGTGGACCCCCTTCGTGCACAGATGTACAGCGGCATAAAATGGGCCCTAGGAGGCCGGGATTATGAAGCGGGCTGGATTGTGGCCTTGATTCTTGTTTTGTATATACATTAGAACGACCTAGTTTTAATATATGTTTTGTATTAAGAGTGATGTAATAACTCTTAGATCTATAGAAATGTATGGTTTTGTAACCATATGGACGAGTATGGATAATGGGCCCTATTGGGTCATTTTATCATGTAATGGTCTCAATGATATGAGACACACAAGCCTCCGCAGTCGACGGCAGGGTCAATCTGACCCCCGGGTTTCGGTGTCATACATCTCGTATCGTATACGGTACACGAAAAGTACCTAGGCTTGAGGGACTCGGGGCTTAAAGCAGACACATGTATAAGATATCACACCCTTGTATAGCTTGGGCTCGAGTCAGGTTAATTACCTAGTGACCTGAAATGATATCCGTGATCATAGCCTGCATCAAGGTCTCAGGTAGAGGTTTCAGAGTCCACTTTAGATGTGATTAGATCACAAAGATGTACTGTGTTTTCTTCAGATAGCTTTGATTGTAATTGTGTGTGTTACAAATTATGTGAATTATATACGTGGTAGGACGTATATAGGAAATGCGAACACTAGGGTTGAGAAACATAATCTTAGGAGTTCGAGAAACAATCCGATGGTTCGGATATTATAGGGCTCCATTATTGGCTGGCATGTGCGCTAATAGTAGACACGAAATGACTTAAACTCATTGCCTGAATTTTGGCGTAGATGGGCAAGTGCAGGAAGGGGCCAGAGGTCGGTGACCTGGACGAGCCACTACACGTGAATTCTCTCCTCAGGACTAAAGGCGCAGAATTGATCTGGATATGTCGGGATGTGGAGTTAGAGATTCCGTGATTCTACTCACTCTGACCTTCTGGTCATGACATGTCGAGTCGAGTCATCCCCTGGATGGACTGGTCGGGACTAGCGACACTGGTCATTACAGATCGCGGATCAGATAGAGCCACCGCCTACACACGACTAAGACTTACTTTGTGTTTTGTGTGAATAGGCACGATGCTTTAATCTCTATACCGTAAGATTCACGATGATGGCAATTGACGAGTCATTAGCTAGCCTTCATTTCGAGGACGAGGTGAGACAGGATATGAGTCTACCCTGTGGCTCATGAAAGTACTAGGACGCTGAACGAGCTACTGTGATTACTCCACCGAGGGATGTAAAGTTCGATCGAGTTGCATCCCGGGACGCTGCTCCATTTATATGACTCCGCATAGATGGCGCCATTGAGTCATAGGAGTCGAAGGTCCAGATGTTGGCAGGAGTTACTCGGGCAAGGGTTTCACATCAAGCACTCACCACTGGTGCTCCGGTCGATTACGAAGAAGAAAGATAAGACCCCTTCGACTATGCATCGACATGCATAGCTGAATGTGGTTACAATCAAGAATCTGTGATCCATTACCAAAGGATTGATGACTCATTCGATCACCAGAGGGATGCGAGCCTACTCCAAGATAAGACCTTCGCGACCGTTACCACGCCTGAGAGTTGGGTGGCGCGCACATCCTTAAGATAATACGTCAGACGCTGCACGGCACTTTTAAGTTTACTGGGTGATGCCCTTTTTGATTGACGAATGCACCTGCGAAGATTCATTGATTCCTATGAATAGTGGTGTTCCAACCCTATTTAGATCAATTTGGGGTGGTCTTTGTTGATGATATCCTGATCTACTCCCAGTCGGAGGTGGAGAATGAGGATCACTTGAGAATCATACTACAGCTTTTGAGGGATCATCAATTGTATGCCAAGTTCAGTAAGTGTGAGTTTTGGCTTACTGAGGTGGGTTTCTCAAAACACGTGGTATCGCCTTCTGTCATGGCCGCACTCGGGAAGGTCGGTACGTGATGAGCCTGAGAGACTGTCGCCTCGAGATACGTAGTTTCCAGGATCGCAGGGTATTACGCAGGTTTATAGAGGATTTCTCCCAGGCTAGCAAGCCGCTCTATGACGAGATTGACCCGAAAGGAGGTCAAGTTTATGTGGGATGACCATGAGCGAGCCGCCCAGAATCACAACACTGGAAGAGGAGGCTTACTCACCTCCTATTCTAATAGTCCTGAAAAGGGACAGAAAGTACATAGTGTACCGTGATGTGCCAAGGACTGACCGGGATATGTTCCGATGCACCGAAAGCTGCTGTGGCTTATGGTTCTAAGCAGCTTGAAGAATCACGAGTAGAATTACTCCCACGCATGACATGGAGTTGGCAATGTAGTCTTTTCCAAGATTTAATACTTCATTATACACGGTGAGTGCTCAAATGTTTTCTTAAACCATAGCCTGAATACATCTTCACGCAGCGAGACCTCAACATGAGGCAGCGAGAGGTGGATGGAGTTTTTGGAAGATTACGACTTCACTTCGCATTACCATCCCTGAAGGCAAATGGGCTACTTACCGCGCTTTAGCAGAAGTCATGTGGAGTATCACAGTATACTTCCCAAGAGTGGCGTATGCCCGAGATAGCTGGGCTCGACCGGCAGCGACGCATGAGCGCCTGTGGTACCTTGGGAAGTATGATGGCCACGCCGCTCCCCATCGAGCAGAGTGATAGAATCCCGCCTTGGATTTAACTAGTATCCATCAGTGGACCGAGTACGCCGTACAAATGGACGTAAGCCGGGCCATCCACACAGATGAAGTCTGCATAGGACGGCTGCGGGTCCCCCAATCGACGGATTTTAGGGAGGAGATCCTCAGGGAGTTCCATTGCTCCCGATTCGCTGTGCATCCAGGTGGCACGAAGATGTATCATGACCTTTGTCAATAGCAGAGATATCGAGCGACGGCTTATTCTTCTGTGGATTTTATCCTAATTTTTGTCTTCGTACAAGCAGTCAAGGCCGAAAGCACTTTAAGATAGCCAGGCTACTCCACCATCGGAGATAGCGTGAAAGGAAGCTGGAGCACATCACGATGGACTTCAGACTACTTGCCACTTTGACATCACGAAGCATGATGCTGTGGGTTATGCTGGACCGACCACCAAGCCCAAGACATTTTCCTCGGGTCGTGCATGACCTTCACACTGCAGGAATTCCGCAGTCAGACATACAGAGATAGTACTCTGCTGTATGGAGTTCCGGGCCTCCATAAGATTCTGACTCCGGGATCCTAGTTTACGCCGCCCTGAAGAGTTTCTAGAAGGCCACGGGGACACAAATGTTGATTTAGGCACGTTTCATCCTCACCTGATGGTCAATCGTGAGCTTTAATTATCTGTATTTTTGTGAGGACATGCTGCGAGCATGTGTCCTGGATCTTAAGGGTAGTTGGGAGGAGCACTTGCCCTTAGTAGAGTTTGCCTACAATAATAGTTATCAGGCAAGTATTCAGATGGCACCCTATGAGGCTCTCTACGGGAGGCCATTTCGATCACCGATACGTTGGACAGAGGTGGGAGAGAGCTCCATCACTGGTCCAAATTTGATTAGAGACTCCTCGGAGAATGTAGGTATGATCCGGAAGCGTCTCCTTACTGCTTAGAGCCGGTAGAAAAGTTACGCTGATATATGACGATGACCTCTAGAGTTTGAGGTGGGTGATCATGTCTTCTTCAAGGTGATGCCTAAGAGAGGAGTGATCAGATTTGGCAAAAGAGGGAAGCTGTCGTCGAGGTACATTGGACCCTTCGAGGTACTCGAGAGGGTGGGCTGGTTATTATCTAGCATTGCCAATGAGTTTGTTGAGCGCTCATGGTGCATTTCACGCCTCTATGTCTCTAAGTACACTCTAGATCCAACCTACATAAGGGATCAGCGAGCCACGATGCATGGACCTTCGAGGAGGGACTAGTGCGCGTATCATGGATAGCCGAGATGTGTTTTATGGGCAAGCCCCGGTGGAGGCTTGTAAAGGTGTCAGTGGGTAGCACTTAGGAGTCAAGGAGGCGACATAGAGCGTGAGGACACCGCAGGCGCGCCAACTATCCTCTTCGTCAATGTGGAAGGTGAGCTTTAGTCATTAATATTTTAAATGACTGTCGTGATATGCATATGTTTGATTTGCGGTAGAGAATTGCAGGAATTTCGGACGTAAATTCTTTTAAGGGGGGAGGTGAAACCTGTAGAAAATTTTTAAATTTAAATTTTTCAAAAAAAAAAAAAAGGGCAAAAACTGTGAATTTTAACAAATAGTCCGTGAGAAAAGTCGATTTTTCAGATCTCGATGACAAACCGCTTTGCACTGCTAATCATCCCTGGAAATCCAGCCACTTATCAAATTTCATCAATCTCGAAACAATTAAATTTCCCAATGTGATTCGGCATAACCACTGGGTTTGGGTGACACGTGGCGAAATATAGGGTGACAGCTGATGGAAAGCCATGTGTCACATTGCATGGCAAAGGCCTATGCATGTAGGACACATGGCAAGCCATGTGTGTGGCACATGGCAAGCCATGTGTCATCATGCATGGCCATGTTAAGACCTATAAATATGAGATTGGGGGGGGGGGGAAGAATGGCCATGATAACAAGAAGCTCACCCGGAGTAAAGTAAGGAGATGGAGGAGGAAGGGAGGAAAGGAGAAGAGAAAGGGAGGAAAGGAAAGAAGAAAGGGAGGAGAAGGGAGGAGAAGGGAGGAAAAGGAAAGAAGAAAAGAGAAGAAGAAAGGGGAGAAAGAGAGGAAAAAGAAAGAGGAAAAGGAAGGAGGCCGCAAAGGAGTGCACCAACGACAAAGAACCCGAATCGCTACAAGAAGTAGGTTTCTTCCTACTGTTATTTTACGCCAGGCCATGTAATGGGCCTACGTTTTGTTTGGTTTTTCCGGTGAATTTGTATGTTGGTGATCGGGTGGATTATGTGATGGTCAAAGACTCCGTTTCACGGGTTTCTGGGACTGTCCAATATAACATCGTTTCGGGACGCAAAACCCGAGCAAAATGGTAACTAGCCTAAATCTCCGCACCCTTGTGAATCGGGTCGCTACTAAATTCCGGGATTCGCTAACTTTCGTCCGAACCCGATTTGCGCATTCGACTCTACGGAAGCTCGAGTCTAAAATTGGTTGTAATAAATTTCTCAGCCAAAAGATAAATGAACATTGGGCTGGTTCATGGACAGTTGAGGAATGGTCCGTCGGCTTCAAACTTTTGTTTTCGGGATCGGTCGAACCGAATGCTCGACCGTATACGGCCCGGAAAGGTGAATTGCATGTTTGGAGTTTTTGTGTGATATTTACAAAATCGGACTTTCTTGACTAAGTCCATATTATTTTCGAGTGCCAAGTAATGGGCCGGATTTACGGCTCGAATGACTAATGTGTGTTATTGCCATAAATTCAATGACATATCGAAAATGTGAAAATATGTGTATAAAGATGAAAATAATTTCTTCTATATGCATCGGTCGTATGACTCCACATACTATGTCCTCTACTAGAATATGACTACGGCATTATCATCAAGTAATGGTCGAATTATTTTAAATACACGCTGAATGACGTGGTTGACATGAATGAACTAAATGATAGAAAAGATGTAGTGCATGCTTATGTGATGTATTGATTTGAATATGTGGAATATTAACATGACTGCATGTATGTTAAATATATGAAATGTTGTGTGCATTAGACATGAGTGTTCATAACACACATACAGGGCTTGCAGAATGTCCATGGGAGGTTTTCATACACTGGGTCATCGGTTCAGTGCAAGGCACAAATTCAGATTGTGATTTATGCTGTGAACACCACATTACATGAGAGTGTGTACATGGTACTGATTCACCGCTTGGTGTTGAATCGTGTGGGCTTAGGAACGGGACGGTCCAATCGAGTTCCACAGTTGTTAAACGAAATGGAAATGAAATGTGCCTGCATGCTATGTGGGATAGATACCCCTCGTGAAAAGCCCGAAACCTAGTTAGACAAATAAGATCCACCGATGAAAGCCCAAAATGCTCTGAGGGTGTAAGAGACCCCGCGTGAGACCCCAAAGTTCTCGTTGCCCAAAAAGGACATGAAACAATTAAATAAATATCACATAGGACTACTTGTCATGGAGATGGGAGTCTAGATCGACTTGGGAGATTGATTTCTCACACAGACTTGCATTGGGTGGTGGGTCGAAGGTTGACCCGGTACATGGGGCATGTAGAGTGTCGTCTCATACATGCATGTAGTTTTTTTTCCCATGATAATACAATATGTATGCACGGATTGGTTGTCGCCTAATTATGAAATGATCATTTGCAGGCAGCACCAGTGCCGTGGAGTGAAATTTCTGTAGGATTTATCTCTACTCGGCGTTAGCTCACCCCGTCGGAGACCCCCTTTCGCATGTGATGCATGTGCATAAATACCCTTAGAGGCCTGATTATGAAGGCCTGATCGTGGCCTTGATTCTTGTTTGTACATGAACGACCTAGTTTAATATATGTTTTGTAATAGGAGTGATGTAATAACTCTTAGATCTATAGAAATGTATGGTTTTGTAACCGATGGACGTAGTATGGATGATGGGCCCTATTAATATTTTGATTTCATGGCACTTATGATATGAGACACACAGTGCCAGCCGACGGCTGGCCAAAGGGACCCTGTTTCTGGGGTGTCATGTAACTTTACCAATCAGGCGGGACTACCATCATTGAAATTAATCCAAAAATTACTCTTAAATGTATTCTTCATGTGCTTAATTTATTGCACAATCTTTTATTCGTTAAGAAAGTTACAAACCCTCTATATATTCTTCACACCCGCATTTTGGGAAAGAGAATTGGCCAATGCTAAAAAATTTGGAAGGATCAGATTTCACATCGAGAAGAATTTTCTTGTGAGTAGTGTCCAAATTGCAGTAGCAATTTTCCTATTCCAATAAAATGAAAAATAATGCAAAAAAGTCATTATATGACCTAAAATAGTCACTTAGCATGGCTCGACTGGCTAACTAATGCTCGTGGTTACTAGTATTAGGTATCATTAAAAGTGCATCATACTTATTTCATAAGCATAAGAGGGAAAACAATAATTTCATGATTTATGTCAAGGATATTATCCCACTGGCATGATCAAGAAGAAATAGAACACTTAAAGAAAATATTTTATATTGAATTTGAGGAAAGACTCGGGAAGTTAAGATATATTCGGGGGGATGAGATCGTATGAAATAGAAAGGGAATTTTAGACTTGTTCGTCTCCCCGTTTTGAAAATCGTTTCAGAATGGGTTTTGATCACAGAGAACACCATTTCGTGTTCTCTAAAAACTATTATTGTTCTTTGAATTTATTATGTGCCTATGTGTTTTTGTGTTTCTTTCAAAACAAAAAATGTAGGCAAATGTGTTCCGTTATCTCCTTGTTTTTAAACACACACACACACACACACACACACACACACACACACATATATATATATATATGCATGTATGCATGTATGTATGTATGTATGTTTTTAAAAACACACACACACACACACACACACATATATATATATATGCATGTATGTGTGTATGTATGTATGAGATCATTAAATAGTGAATATAAATTTATTTAGACTGATTTACATGATTTCTAACTAAATATTTGCCATTTGTCTTTGATATATATATATATAT
This sequence comes from Tetrastigma voinierianum, assembly GCA_016808115.1. Taxonomy (NCBI): domain Eukaryota; kingdom Viridiplantae; phylum Streptophyta; class Magnoliopsida; order Vitales; family Vitaceae; genus Tetrastigma; species Tetrastigma voinierianum. The sequence goes on along the minus strand of JAEQBH010007452.1, from coordinate 76,792 downwards.
ATATATATCAAAGACAAATGGAAAATATTTAGTTAGAGAAATCATGGAATCCAATATAAATCGAATTTGTATTTTCTATATATATCTCTGTGTGTGTGTGTATATATGTGTGTGTGTATGCATGTATGTATGTTTAGAGCAGTGAATATTGTTATATATGTTCCACCCTATTTATTTGAAATTATGAGAACCATTCTACTTTATAGAGAAAGCATGAACACATGTATCATAGCTACCACTACCACCGCCCGGTACTACTTACTAACATGAATTCGCCACAAAGGCTCCACGTGTACCTTACCTTCACTTCACCCCTACTCATGCCACACATCGCCGCCACTTCACTAGCACTTCTAATATAATCATTACGACTTTCATCATTACTGCCATCAGCAACAATGCACAATTGCTGTCACCACCACCATTTCTAGTTCCATTGCCATTGTTGCCATGATTACCACCAACCCCATCACCATTCTTTACTCAATTGTTTTAAATGGTTAATCTAGTTTTTTTGGATTTAAAATCTATACCTGTTTACCTTTACCATACATTATTTTTCTTACTGATGGTTCATTTTCCAAAATGAAGTCTCACTATTCATTTTATCTCATATCTTTTCAAAACACCACTTAATCAAGTTACTGTCAATTTGTTTGTTTTTTCCCCATCTCGAAAGTACCGTCTACTCTATTCCTATTTTTTTTTTTGATAATTAAGAATTTAATAAAAAGGGCAAAGCCCAACAAATGATCCACAATACAAGAAGCTCCAAAGGCCACTGTGAAAAGAAAAATCTGGACAAAGACTCCCTAAAATCATGTAGAGCGGTCACGCCCATACAAACCACCGAATAGAGGGAGTGCAAGCCTTCCCCCACTAAGGAGGAGAAGGCAACAACCAAACTCAAATGACCACCAAACCTGAGACTACAAACACGAGGCCAACTGGCAAACTCAAACTAAAGAAACATAAGCCATGTCCCGGCACAAGAGAGACAACCTAAAACCCCGCCACAAACCGCAAAGAAACCAGATAACAATGTAGAGAAGACCAATTAACGTCCGAACCAACAGGACCAATCATGTACCTCAATAGGGGCAAAACAGAGAAGCCCAATTTGAGCCGAAATCTAAACCCAATAGAATTCTCCCACACCGCCAGATCATATCTCTCCTACAACAACAATCCGACCTTCAAATCATTTACTCATAAGCTCGAAACTCATTCCTCAAGATATCACGATCATGGACAAAGAACCTGGGATATCCATAGACGCACCTGTGAATCGAAGCAAACCCCAGCGGGGGAATAAACCGATGGAAAACAATCCAGAGCGGTGAACATTGTCGGCGATTCCCAAACTAGAGCAACCTTCCCCTGAACCTCCTCGAAACCGCAGATTCTTTCCTGGCCTGAAAGGTCATCTACTGAGTTGTGGAACCCATCTGGGTGATTTTACTCCGATGAGTTTATCCCTCATAATCACCCACACATACGCCCTTGCAGCAAGGCGAACACGCATAGACAACTAACAAATTTCTTCCACACTGTGGCCCCAAACCCCGGCTTCGATCAGGTCGCCATCACTGCCGACACGTCGAATGCTAATATCCTTAACATTCATGGCCTTCACCGAAGACCAAGTCACCGCCGCCGTTAGAATGCCACTCTTTCTGGAGGCCTCCATCGGCAAAGACCTACCGCTAACAAAGGGACGGTGAGCCTATAAACACACCAAACATTGGGAATTCAGCCCTAATTATTGAAGAATTGACTGGGAGGTCAAGACGCGACACCATATGGGAAACTCCTTGACTCATTTAGGCCTTGAAGGCAAAACGGGAACCAATCAACAAAATTATTTAAAGGCATGTAACCTAAAGCTACGTAAATCTTCCACCCACAAAATAAATTTCTAAGAAAAACTAACCTTCAAGTGTCGATTAGATTGTTGCTCCTCATCAAGCCAAAAAGACCTTCAATTCCTTTCTTTCCATGTAGTCCAAAAGATGCACAATGGAGCCACTCTTGAGACCATCTTGCCTCTTTCACCCACAAAGGATCCATGCCACCCAAACTAAGTCTTTTTACCATCAAAATATAGACTCGATGAAGACCATATAGAGTAAAAAGCAAAGCAGCTCCCAGAGGATCATTGTTTAAGCTTGACTTTAGTAAGAAAGTATCTAATAACCAAAGGCCACCCTCCCCTCCAAAACTAATCTATGGTCAAATGCTTCCCCTAACTAACCTCCCAAGTGAAAAATCTACTTCATATAGCAATCAATAATTCCAAATTACACTCATCGACAAGCAACTATCTCTTTGGTCCCAGTAATCAACTTATAAAAATTTCATTAGAACTTATTATTTCCCAACCATCCACACCATGTTGCCTCTTGTCCTTCCCCTCGCATCTACCATCACTCCTAACTCAAAATAATTCATCACAATGTCTAACTCCTACCATTCAAAAGTTTAGAAGAATAGTAGGTTCCCATAACCCTTCTCACCTATCTAACCTCATAACTGCTATGCAAGCCTCTTCTCGACATGGCTATAGAATATGAAAGAGGGGCATAGTCTTTCGTAAAAGGTTCAACTTCACACCATTAGTCTTTTCTAAAACTTCAACTTCCTTCCATTACCCACCACAAAGAAAGATCTACTATAAAAGATGTCCCACCATATATTTCTCCATATTCTAACTTGAATTTGACTTCCCTCGAAACAGCAAACAAAGACCAATGATATGGGAAGACTAGATAATGTGCTCTTAATTCACATGAGTCTACCTCTTTTTAAATACATGAAAAGCCTCTCTTCCACTCCATCTCGGACTATCACTAATCTAAAAGGAGTACCTAGGGAAAGAACCATGTAAGAAGAAAGTCCCTCTTTACTTCAGACCCTAATCACAGAACTTCTCAATACTCTTCACCTTACTACACAGAACTCAACTCCGCTCCTATCTCGCCCCATTTTCAATCCCAACATAGCTTCAAACGACATGAGCGATCAACTTAAAATATTCATTTAGTATTGAGAAGCCTAACAAAAAAAAAAGGCCCCATTCACCCTAACTCCCAAAAGGCACCAATCATTAGTCTTCTTGAGAACTCAACTAAGGCTCTCAATTGCAACAACAGATAAATAAGGAGATAAATGATTCATATATGTCTCAAACCTCAAGAGCTAAGTGGAAGGAACAAGAAGTGATATCAGCACATCACAAAAACCTTGTAAAGGCATCATTTCCATCATCCTCGCGCCAGTGGTCCTTTTTCTCGCTCTCATTCTTGATCGCTCAAGCCAGGGGGTTTGTTCTGCTTTTGTGTGTTAGTCAGATCCCGTGATTTTAAGTCGCATGGATTTTATTTTTGGTTTCGTGTTCAAAGCCAGGCTTATGTTTATCGATGGTCGGTATGTTGGCCGACATGGCGCCTGCTTGTGGGGTCAAGTTGTCATGCGGGGCTTGTTGGCTCTACCCGTATGTGGGATCCCTTGTGATCGGGCCGATGCCCTTTTCCTAGGTTTTGGGAGGTGTCATTCCCGCTTTTCCTTTTTCGTGCAGCCTTTGGCTCTGTATTGTCTGCTCAGTATCAGCCTTGCAATAAATTTAACTATCCAAAAAATATCAAGAAATTCCAATTGTACCGAGGGCCACTGATCTTTTCCCGTGAAATTATCAATCGATGTGCCCGCTGTACTTCCTTTTCATTTTTACGAAAGAAGTATTTATATTCATCTGGATTTTGGAAAATGCAGTTGGAGGGACAAGTTTTTTTTTTTGATAAGTGGAGGGACAAGCATGTAGTCGGGGAATCGCAATGTGGTCTCGTGATGATCCACCCAAATATGGCTACCATGTCAGGGGTGTGTCTCTCGTTTAACCGTCCCGCTAAGTAAAGTGAATATTTTGATTCCACTTTAATATGACTACTTTGTTCCAGGTTGTAACAATGTATGCCTTGCTGCAAGTGATGTTTGGAGAAAAATGGTGCAGATCAGAAACCTGAGTTTCAACCAAATTATCAGACGTTACATTCTTATATATGTTTTATCAAATTTGGATCGATTCTGCTGCTCGTGACTAGTGATGTGCAACCCGTCAAGTTCACCATTAAATCAAAAATACTTGCTACTTTTACCACGTAAAATAAATCTAATTGAAATATCTCAAGGGTTTTGAGATCCGAAATCGAATGGGATGAAGAGCTATCGACAAGTCTATTTTGATGTAGTTTAAGTAATCCACATAATTTGGACTTGTAATTTGAGTTGGGCCTAAACTGATTTAGGTGTGGATTTTTACAGGTAGATGGAGATACTAGTACCAATGATATCGCCATCATGCTTCGCTAGTGGGATATTCTGATCAACCAGGTATCGCTTCGATCAGCCTCAGCACCACATGCTTGGGCAAATATCATTTTCTAATGTCCGACTTAGCATAACTCCGGGGCCTGCAAAGTTGGATTGATCATGACACATGCTTAACAAATCAAATTGAATCAAGCATCATGCTACCGAATTTTTACATTTCAAATGTAAGAATAGAAAGCATGAAAGAGGGCACTTCATGCATGTAAGGCACCAATCATGAAAGGAAAATCAAAGCCAGGTCTATTCAAGTAATAAAATCCCTTGCTCAGACAAGACACAGATAGGAAATCCTTAAGTCTTGGCCTAAAATCTGTTTGGAGGCGCTTTGTCCTCTTGGTACAAGGTTGTTCTGGAAATTTGGAAACTTGAAAATGTATATGTAAACTGTAAAAGTTGAGCTCAAGGTCACTTCCATAAGAGAATATGGCGCGACATCTTCCTGGTCCAAGTTGAGAACTAACCCACCAAAGAATCTCATAAGAAAATTCATGGTTTTGAAAGATCATCATCCACCTCATGGAACATTTGACAAGACAAGAGCACTCTCGCTAGACCAAAGGAGGAATATGAAGCCTCCATTCTTGTGCGTAAATGGAGATGATAACATCCTCACATCCCAACACACAAACTTGCCATGACAAAGATTTCTTCCCAAACCATTCCTAATTCAGATGACAAAACCGTGAATTTTGGTGGGGAAGGTCGCTATATCCCCGACCGATATAGTAAAAGTGACAATCAAAATCGCCACTCAACACACAAAGAGTATTTCCAACGAGAGCGTAGCCTCTTATATCCCTTTTCCCTCTCTCATAACGCTCATCGCTGGAGGAGTCCGAGTCGCCACAGAATTGATTTTGAAAATGGGTATCGTGGTCATACACTTCTAAAGGGATCGATGTTTTAAAAAAAACCTGAAAATAAGTAAGTAAAGCTAAGGAGAGGCATATATCTTCTGATTAATCTTCATCATCACGGTAGAAGTCTTAGGCGCTTCAAACTCATGAAGCTTGGAAAACTTAATCTTCCCGACGGGATCAGAGTCAGAGAGATCGGCTACATACATGCTCGATGAAATCCCTTTGTATCCTTTGGAATTGTCCAATTCCAACAAGCCATGACGACGAGACGTTTCAGACCCCATTCCCCTCCAGCCATATACAATTTTGATCCATCTACACAAACCCATCCTAAACGGCAACTCTCCTCCTCGTAAAACGCCAAATACGTTTATCCAATGAGAAACAAGGAAATCGTGAGAAAACAAATGTTTCTGTTTTTGAAAGTGTCCTTGATAATAGTTTTTTAAAAGACTGGACCAAAACCTTGCTCTCTAATCTAGTGCTTCTTTGTGTTTTTTCAGAAAAGAGGTAAACTAAGCGTGTTGTTCTTTCTTCTTCCCTGTTTTTGAGAAATGAAAATGGGGCTAATATCAGGAACCAAACAAATTTAAAATGTTGTTTCTATCTTCTTTTTTTCTGAACAGTGATAGTGAGTCCATTTGGAAAGTGAGTCTTTGTTTACGAGCGCCTTCAATTTATGATTATTTAAGAACCGAAAGTTCACTTTTTGCTTTTCCTTCATTTTGGCGTGGATTTGATTTGGAAAAGGCTTCGAGGAGTGCTTCCAATGAACAAATTGAACCTTCCAATGGAATATTTTCAATTGTAAATTAAGTCACATTTTTAATTTACATATTATGATTTTATTTTATGTCGACAAGAAGCCTTCGTGTGAATGTGGGGAACTATCAAGTATGTTGAATTATGGAAAGACTACATTGATCGCTATTACAAAGGTTAGCGTTGGAATCAATTGTCTCTATGAATTTGCTTTTATTTATTTTTATTTTTAATATTTGGAGATTTTTTTTCCATTGAATGAGTAGTATCTGGCTTGAATCATAGGCTCTTCCATTTATCTGGTACATGAACTGGTTCTTTATCTCTTGTAGGTGCTTGCAGAGGAAGGAAAAGCAAAGGCTGTTGCCTTCGACGAAATTGCAATGGTTGGCATTTTGTTGTTTTAATTGTTTCTCCATGGTTTCCATGTTTCATTACACCGAGATTAAGACGTTGATGTTGTTTTCTCGGGTCAGCTCTAGCATATACAACTCTTGAGTATTTTTTCCCAATTTAATCTAAATCGGGATTTGACTTTGCAAGCTTCCATATGAGATCAAGTAAGCTTATCATGCACAAGTGGATCAGTCTAAGATATGTATTATGTGAAGGTATAATGGAGAACGAAATGAAAATTCTTCTTAAGAAGAAAAGATTTTAATTATTTGAGATTTTGTTGTCTCTACATTCCAGAGTGTTCAAGAGAATGACTATAGTCGGGATTCTGGATCTGATGGGGCTTTTCATTTTTACACTATATTAGAAAACATATTAGCTGACTATGTTTCATGACTATAATCAGGATTCTGGATATGATGGGGCTTTTCATTTTTACACTATATTAGAAAACATATTAGCTGACTATGTTTCATGAACTGCAAGCATCTGAAAATCCAACTCTGTGTTACAGTTTATTGCATTCCCTGTGGTTCAATTAGAGATTGTCAAAATTTCAACTTACTACGAATTTTTATTATTTCTACTCTCCAAATTTAAAAAACTTACATTTGGTTGTCAACAATGACTTGATAAATATCTATTTATTCATATCATATAGACATTCGCATCAATTATATTTAATATCATAATATCATAATATGCTGCACAATTCCATTCAAAAATTATCAAAATCACCTTCACCTTGATTAGATCTATGCTAACACGGGTTTAGGATCATTACATCAGATTGAGAAATTACCTCTATGCAATCTACTAATACATGCTCTAATAAAATCCCAGTTATAGGTTAATTAATCAAGATGTATCAAGAATATTGTAGAGTTCATCGGGTTCATCTCATATTATCTAACATACACGGGGTCAGCTACACCCCCACTCTACTACTCCAAGCAGGAGTGCTCTACCACCCATCAAATCCCTACCGCAATTTCCAACGACCGGAAAATCCCGTGAAGCCGCCCGCACGGGCTTCGCCTTCCAATCTCGTATAAAAATTTTTCTTTTCTAAACTTATGATTTTATAAAATTTCAAAGAAGATAACAAATGTGACATAGACATGTCCTAAAATCTCGTATAATAATTTCATTTTTCCAAATATGGCAACCAAAGAACCCAACACATTTCCACAAGACTAATTATGTACACATATACTCCATTATACAAAATTCAAAGTATTTCCTTACAAAATATTATTAATTGAAGATTTCAGACAAATGTCGAGAACTGCCGCCTCCAAATACCGAGTGCTCAGACTCGGAAAATAGTTTTTGAAACAGAAAAATAATGAGCTAAACGAACTCATGAGTGTATGCTTTTAAAATGTTCACTTTTTCCTCGAAACATCTCAAACCATAAAACTCTCTTTTACAGATATTTTCCGTAAGCCTCGTCATTACTTTAAAGTTTCTAAAACTGGCATTTGTTTCGCTTTAAAGTTTATAAAACTTTTCATACTTACTTGCTTGCTTTACTTTGCTTTGCTTTAAAAGTTTATAAAACTTTTCTCAAATCTCTTGCTTGCTTGCTTTACCTTTTTTTTTTTTGGATAAGTAAGCATTTATTTCCAAAAGGCAAAGCCCCACAACCAAAGAATACACGAGCCCAAGGCCCAAAATTACGTAAAACTGGGATGTAACCTCCCTAAAATCGAGGGGAAGGCACACTTAAACAACCAACAACAAATCAAGGACAAGAAAACAAAAACTGCATAATCTACCCTATGGTCAGCGGGTCTCTAGAACTCCGAGGAATTGGGAGAACGAATTCTCAGGGGTAATTGCCAACAAGGAAAGTCCACTCTATTACAAGGAAGATTGGCATGGGGTGCTACTATCTACCACTAGGGGGTCATCTGAATAGTGAATTCATGAGAACAACTATGCTCCAGCTGATACTATTATTTTTCTTCACCTCATTTGTGATGATGTTAGACTTCGATTGCCCCGTAAGGTTGTCGATAGTCCCGCAAATGTATCAATGTGTGTGAGATGGTCCTTCCCTATTAATATTTTATCTCCCGTAGGTCAGATGCTTGATTTGTGATCGTCAGTCTTGCCGCTTCGCTTCAAGCCATGGCGGTTATCATGGTTGCTCTTTTCGCCTCTCGATTGTAGCTCAGGTCATCAAGTAGGCTTTGTGTTGTCTCTAAGCTGTTGCTTGTTCCTATATTTATAGGAGGTGTCTGTCTGCTTTTCTTGTTCTGGATGTGGCCTCGGCCCTGGGCTCTTCAGGACTTTGGTCAAGGTCGTCCCTTGGTAATAAATTCCACTATCCAAAAAAAAACAGACACCCACCCACATCCCGGGTAGAGACACCACACCCCAAAGCCCAGCCCACAACCCGGGCTAAGACACCCCAGGCCCAATACAGATAAGGACCCAACCAGCAACGAAACCATCAATCAACCACATGAAACACCAATGTCAAGAATATTAAGAGGGAAGGACCATCTCTCACACATAGCTCTGTTCACTGGATTATCCACCACCTTCTAGAAACATGAGATTCTCAGCCTGACATCATTACAAATGAGATGAAAAATAGCATCAGCTGGAGAATAGATATTCTCATAAATTCTACTATTCCGCTGTCTCCACAAGTGATAAAATGGTAGCACCATGCAATCCTCTCGTATGAACAAAAGGATTTCCTTTGCAGCAATTACCCATAAGAACTCATTCTCCCAATTCCGTGGTGTTCTAGAATCTCACATAACCTAAAATTCTCAACCAAATACCGCCAGTTGAATCGGGCAACTAAAAACAAGTGGATTCTCGTTTTCAACATTAGTCCTACAGTAAAACATACAAGATATAGAGTCGACTACGCCTTCACCGAGAAGTTTGTCTCTGCATTAACCAATCTATCCTGAATGACCAACCAAACGATAAATGCATTGCTCCCCTGGATAGCTTCGAGAAACCAAATCGTATAGTGCCAGCTTGACCACCCGCGCTCTTTGGTCTAAAAGTTCCAAGTCGAGTTCACAAGTGAATTCCCCTGTAAGAAGCAAGTGTCCACTTAGATAAAAATCCTCTCTATATAATTATAAAAGCAAGTTCTTTGCTTGCTTTACCTTGCTTTGCTTTAAAAGTTTATAAAACTTTTCTCAAATCTTTTGCTTTAAAAGTTTATAAATTTTTTTATAAACACGGGAGCCTGGGCTCAACCCACACTCGACCTCTCTGTTCTTAATTCGTAGCTCAAGGTGCCAGATAGCACCCCGGGGGAATCAAACTGCTTTCTCCGAATTCGCATCAGTGGTGTAGAGGAATGAACTGTATATTCTCCTCTTCTACATCTAACTGGGACTGCGCTGTCCCAAAGTCCTAGGATTCCTATCTCTGGGGGTAATCCCGTCTCACATGCCCATGTTGTCTAAGAGATAAGGTAATATATCTCACTCGGGTCGACTGGGGATGTCAAACCCGTCCCGTCCCGAAACTCATGTGAAGCAAAGTCTTCCGCTCTTCCCTCGAACTAGAAGAAGGCTGATCCTCCTCTTGGCATTAACACCCCGCATCCCGAGTGCTCCGAGCATCCTCGACCTCTCTCTCTATGGTCGTACTCGGTCCCGACCATGGGAGGTCCATGTCCTGTAGGCTAAGTCCCGCTGATCCCGCCTCGACTGCATTAACCAGCCCATTCTCAAATCTCTTAACCCGCTACATCCGGTGGGCCACGTAATCCTCAAAGAAACGGCCGGTCTCGCGAATCTAGCCACATACTCCATCACATCTATCATCCGTCACTTCTAGAACCTCAGCCTTCGCATGCCTCGGGCAAAGATCCTGAAAATACTTTACCCATGAACAAATTCGGAACTCGCCCATGTCATCATTTCTAGATCTCTAGAGATCTTTTGCCCAATTCCACCATACTCGGGCCTCACTCTAACCGGAACGCAGCCTAGCCTATCCCGGGTAAAGGTCGAGGTAATCTCCATATTCTAACACCTTCTCGATTCAGATGAACCACCATTCGCCACCATCTGATCTCCTCCCCGTGAATGTCGAGGATGATGCCTAAACCCTGGGGGAGGTTACTAGACCTCCCGACTACCTACTACACCGGTCCGTGAGGCACCGCCGCACACTCCATGCTCAACAAAGGCCCGCGATCAAATAATCGGTGGTGCCTAACCAATACCTTCGTGGACACCCTCTACGCTCCCGCCCTCGACTAGCCATCTACACAAACTCAAAATGGCGAAAGACTCTAACGCAAAGTCTTTAAGGCATAAACACGTACCTCGAGACACTATTCATACAATGTAATGCTCATATACTATGTCCTCAAGATTTATAGGAAATGTAAGACATAATTCCATATATCATATCATTTTTAACATCAAAAATTTTATTTTTGAAAATTTCATTTTTTTAAAAAAAAATTTGTCTCATTTTATTTGATTTTATTTAATAAAAAAATATTCAAAATAATTTTGTGATGAACATTGTTCATAATCAAGGCCCAAACAAAGGACTTAAACAAAGATCGAGTCAAAAACTGGTCAAGTGCACAATGTGCACACACACGTACCCCACCCAACACGCCAGTGCACAGCGCGCCCAGCGCCAGTACGTGGTCGCGGCCCAGCGTCGGTCGCAGGCCGTAGCGGCTCGGTCGCATGGTCGCGGTGTCGCGCACAGCATGGCCGTGTCTCACCGCTCTCGGCGACACAGCCGCCGCCCCCGCTCCCCGCTTCATCAAGCAATACACCCGTGCAGATATAATACACTTCCCCAAGAGCTGCTGTTGCCTATGTCACGATATTAATCCGCTAGGATCGTGACACAAGCCCAGCCATTCAAGCCCCTATTGTCACGATACAATAACCTGTATCACGACACAATTTTCCCCCCTTCTGGTCACAATACACCTAGGTGTATTACAATACAAACTCAGCCATCCAGCCACCTCAGTCACAATACAATAAGTGTATTGCGACACACTTATCCCCTAGCCAACTAGCCTTCCTATTGCAAATCAATTCCCCTATTGCAATACAAATAACTAGCGCTCATTCAAACCCCTTTAAAACTACACATAATACAATTTCATTGTATTAGATACAAGCCAAGCAAGAGCTCCAACCCATTTTCTTACTATTTTTTTCGTTTTTTTCATCCTTTTTTTCCACATATTTGCTACTCGAAAATACTCAAAAAATATATATATTCATTTTTTTCTTTCGTAATACCTAAATAAATTTAGAGAAAATTTATTTTTATTCATTTTTTAGTTTTACACACTGCAAAACCCTTAAAAAATTATTTTCTTCACCTCATATATATATTTTTTTTTTTCATTTCCATCAATAGCCTTCTTGCTACTCCTACATGCAGTAGCTTGAACACTGTATCCATACAACTCAACAATTTTATGAGTTCAACTTTAAAATTTATTTAAAATTTTATTTCATTATCATATAAACCAAATAAAGTTATAAAATTTATTTCATTTATTTTCTTTTCCAGCTTTACTCATCAGAAACTCCAAAAAATTTTTTTTCTAATACATCAATGCTAATCACTAAGCACAATAATCACTCACAACACATAACAAATCATGTTATGCACACCATTCACACAACACCAACACTCACATGATCACTACCAAACACACATGCAAAGGTTCTGGGGCCATTCCGTGCCTTCCTAGGTAATCTCATACCTAAACTTACATCGAACCACACCAAGTGGTGATGGATACCCAAACCCAAGCTCCCTAGGTATTCGTATACCTAAGCTCTGATACCAAGTTGTGACGCCCCAAAATCCCGGGGGTCCGTTGACTACCCGTCAACCCGCGGAAACACTCATGAATGTCGGGTGACCCGACATCTCTCACGAAAATCGGGCAGAGTCTCCTTTGTACGGGAGCTCTACCCATAGTACAACACCTGCCCTAACATCAACAATGATTCACACACAGGTCTCATATACAATTATAATGGTAAAACCACACCAATCACAAACCAATACTATCCAAATAACCTAACTATATACAATAGTTTCAAGAGGTAATAAATTACTCTTATACAACATATATCAAACTTATGTGAGTTCTAATACATGTATCCAACTTAAACCAGAAGCCACAACCCTAGCTTTCTTCAAAATCTACTTCTGTGGATGAGTCGCCTCGAACGCTCCTATACCAAAATAATATATTTCGATGTATGAAGCACGCCCAAGAGTGGAATCAAATTCTTAAACGGGTTACTCCCACCTAATAGCATATGCAATGCTCCGAAGTAAACACACATTCAAGAAAATTCATGATCTTACTGGTCGTCTAAACGCCATCCCCATGTATCGAGTCCTCACCGACTCCTCAAACTCGTCTAAGCCATGTATGAGAAAATAATCATTTTCAAAACAAACATGTTGTTCTTGGAAATATACCACCGCTAAGTTCGTGAAAATACGACTACGCCTCCGGTGGCGAATGTGTTGAGAACCTTCCAACAAACATGGTCCTCATCCGAATGATCTCGTTGAACCGTCTCCCACCCCATTCTCCTGAATTCATCCCGTGAAATTCCTTCACAACCATGTTCGCTTTTCGTAAATTTCATGTCATGCACTCACACCCCAATTTCTAGGTTACTCCCAAAGGTATATGAAATGCAATATGTCATTTCAATACAATTCATATACTAATATATATCAAACATGCATATATATATTTCAAATCTACAATTACATCACAGTAATTCAACAACACTTCAATCATCATCACCCCAAAGTGTACCTCACTTAAGTACTGGCAATATCATCCCAATGCCTACAAAGTGAGCCACTATATTTTATATAATTATGTCATTTTGTTAACATTTAAAATCATGTATTAACTTATTCAATTTCCTATACAACCTGGAAGCCATTCTCTTAAACAATTTCAATCCATTACACAAAAATTAGCCTCATACTGGCTAATTTGATAAACACGAAAGCAATTCAATTTTGTTCACTCAACCAAACACATTTTCTCACAAAATATATTTCATAAACACTATTCACATCAACAAGGAAACCCCTGAAGTTATCACTCATGTACTGATCACTAAATCATCTAAGGCTTCTAATTTTTATGAACTCCAAATCCATGGCCATTTCCTACCCATTCACACCAACACACAATTTATTTCATAATTCTGAGAAATAGCACCTAAAATAGTCTCTAACATGCTGGCTGCATCGTCCAAATGGGCTTCAAAAATTCCCACACTTTGGTCCCAAGTTCTTGGGACCGATCAAACTACTGCTCGGCGCTCAAGCAAAACCAAACATCAACAAAGCTCTTAAATCAAGAGTAAACAAGCAGGATGAAACCTCTACTCTCATGGAGTTTGTCAAAAACTCTCCTAAAACCGAGCTCCACGCTGCTGCTCCTCGCCGCTGTGAGAACAACTTTCCTTCTTGTCAAGAATTCACTAGCCGACGTCAAAATCTAGAGAAGTGGCCTCTCTCTCTCTCTAGAAAAATCAACCACCCTATCAGATCTCCCTCGCACGCTGGGTTTCGTTCCTTTCTTCAATCGAGAAGACAACTATTCCTTTTTGTCCTATTATCATTAACAAATTCTAAAATGACATCTATGTCCCTTCTCGACAAAGGCAAAGAGCCCGTTAGACCGGACAATGCTGACCTACCGGCGGATGACGAACTATCTTCCGACAGTTCCCCGCTCCCACACCATTCACCTTCCCCGAATGTCGTGGAGGCCCTATCTAGAAACAATGACCTCGCGATCCAGCTAGGATCCGTCACGTCATGAGGCACGGCAAGGAGGGAACCCGGGCTAGGGTAACCGACCACAATGTCGGCCATATCACGCCGCCAACCAAAGGCCGCGCTCATCCTCCAATACCATCTATGGGACTCACCTTCGGCCACTCTAATCTCGCACATGATTTACCTTCAAACACCGTGGACCATGGTGACATGCTCTCCACTCCCCTCGGGCCTGCGATATCCCCGGGATTCTACGATCCTCCCTGCGGGCTTCTTCCATACCACTTTCGCCATGTACGATGGTTCCCGGTCCGACTGCATACAACTACATGCCGCACTTCAACCAGCGATGATCCTCAATGGCCAAGACGATCACTTTCCGCAAGGTGTTCCCAAACAAATTTCAAAGGCCCTCGCGAACCCGGTTCCACAAACTCCCCAGAGGATCCATTAACACATTTGGCGAACTGTGGGTCATGCTCATCTCAATATTTGTGTTCCTGCTGTATTGCGGGAACATCAGTTCCCTCCAGTCCATCCTCAAAAGGCAAGACGAGTCCATCCGAGACTTCACAAGCAGATTCGGGCAAGCGGTCTAGTAGATCGTACGAGCAAGATGGACGCGTCTTGCAAAACTTCCAAGAAAGTGTCATCGACAACCCCATTCTTCCGGCCATTCCTGCACTACACCGCCACCACGGAGGAACTATATCAACCCGCAGATAAATTTTCTACGCTGAAGATACATCCGGCCGCCACAAACCGTAATGATAACCACCCAAGCCACCCGCTTAAAGGCCCAGTCCAACGTAAAGGCCAGTGCAAGGGATGTAAGCACCAAGGGTAATCCGAAAAGAAGAAATACCCACCCCAGCCATCGCTCTCAGTCACGATCACAGATGATCTGGCCCCTACTCCATCATCCTGACCTCCCCGACTTCCAAGTAGCCCCTAATTTACGGGTAGTCCATATCAAATACAGAACAGATTCTACGACGACTATCACAGGACCATGGCCACGAGACCAATCAATCTTAAAGCATCAAATTCCTCGTGGAAAGATCGATTGTTCGACACCTCAGAGGTAATTCGCGTGAGCAAATTACAGGCATTGTCGCTTCCCATAACCGATACAGGCCGTGAGTCGGTAATCGAACACGCCCGAACCCACCGACTCATCAATTTCATCCTGGGGGGACCGACTGACAGCCAATACCATTATAAGAAACAGCGAAGAAAAATGCTCTTAAGCGGCCTCACAGACGTGGTAAACATGGGCTAATGGGCCGTGGAGACACTGGCTGCGGGGCTCGCCAATCTGATGGCCCTATATCCTTTCCACTGCTAACCCTACTTGAAAGTCATCACACCACACTACGATGCACATGTATTTGACAAGATATGTATCAACAGCCTTCATGTGCACTGTGGATTCTCATCGATCCTAGCAAGGTAGCCTGACATGTCAGATCTCCCTAAGATTCAAAGTGCATGAAAGTCTCGATTGATCATCTATGTCTACCGGTAGGTTCTCACTGTGTTTCAACGGAGCTACCACATCACAATGGGGACATCACCCTTTCTCACAAAGGTGTCCTGTAACTCAACAAGTAATCAAGCTCTCCGCGTGGTCGTAAGACTCGGGCCGCTATAATGCTATCCGTCGAGTCCGCCACGCGCCATGAAAGGCAAATCCTCCACATATCACCGCCCATCAACTACTGACTAGTCCGGCAGTCGATCTCTGGGGGGAGCCATTAGCCACACTCCAAGAATGCTACCAGCCTCGCGCGAGCGGCGAACGCGGGAGGCCTGAACTGGCCCCCCGAGGCCCAACTCTACAATAGAAATCACAACCATCCCTCCGCCCGTAGGGAGGACAAGGAACCTCGCGCTTGATCCCTTAGAAACCATGCTCGACGCCGTGACAAAAAGGCCCATGTTAGTACCTCCTTCGCAGGAGGAGAAGGCTCGATCGCGTCAAGTGATCCGGGCCAATCGATGTATTCACCGACTCATGCGGATATGACAGGATAGTCCTTATGCACGCCTCACACCGACTTGATGTCGCCCGTCCGCCGACACAGTCGTACAAAAGTGAGGCGCATCCTGACGCGACTCTATCATCCAAACCGAGGTCGACAATCTTCTCATAAAACGAATTTATCGTAATCCAAGTAAATACCCGAGGGTCACAACGTGGTGGTTGTCCCAAGAAGGGAGACAAATGAGTATGTGTCGACATAATCGACCAACGATGTCTGTCCTAAAGATAGCTTCCCTTGCCCCGCATAGACCAGATCGTCGACGCCCTCACGGCACTGTGATGTCTTTTGATGCCTCTGCATCACCAGACTCTATGCACCCTCCGGACGCCGAGAAAACATCATTCATCACCCCCCATGGTCTCTTCTATTACAATGTGATGCCCTTCGGCTTAAAGAATGTCGAGGCAACCTATCAAAGGCTGGTGACGAAGATGTTTCACCCACTACCTCAAGAAGACCATGGAAGTTTATATCACTTTACATGCCGGTAAAGCCTGCAACGCCCCAATCATGTTACACACCTCCAACAAAACATCTGACATCCCTCAGAGAGTATGGCATGAAACTAAACCCCTCTAAGTGTGCTTTCAAGGTCAGCGCCGGCCGATTCCTCGGCTTCATGGTAACTCAAAGGGGGATAGAGGCTAACCCTGCGCAGCTCAAAACCATCCTACAATCACCGGCTCCCAACACCAAGAAGGGGATCTAGCAACTGACCGGCCGGGTCATGTTCTGGCCGCATTTCCTAGTTCAAGGACCATCCGAAACCTTCTTCACGCCACCCGCGGGAGCCAACCGAGCCGAATGGAACGATGAACGTAACCAGGCACTCCTAGAAGTCAAGCAATACCTGACCGAACCCTCGATTCTTGTAAGCCCAGAAGCCAGAGAAACTCTCTACCTCTACCTAGTAGTTTCCGATGCAGAGCAAGCGTCACTTGTTTAAGGACATGGGGATGCGGTCGAGGCCGGTGTTCTTTGTCGAAGAAGTCCCTAGCCGACGCGCAGACAAGATACAACATCTTGAACGAGTAGCCTCGCCCTCCTGACAGCCCCGTGCTTCACCCTTACTTCCAAGCTCATCCCGGCTGGTTTTCACCGATCTTCCACCAGCACAATCTATAAACCAATCTATCTGAAGAAACGTCCGCCGGGCGATGGAGTTAAGCTAGTATGGCATCCAGTACAAGCCAAGGCTTTCGGGCTAGCGGGGCGTGTCTTAGTCGACTTCATCACAGAACTCAGAAGCAGATACCGCCCCGTAGACTGGTTAGTGGGAACTAAAATGCATGAGCTTCCAGACAAACCGGGGCGCATCGGGTCTACAATCGGGACTTCCCACCTGTGTGGAAAGGATTGAATTACCCGCTTAGGCTTCGCCTCCAATAACGAGTCGACACAAGCCATCCTAGTTCAAGCCACCGCACCGCCGTAGGCCGGCAAATTTCTCGATCCAAAGCGACTACAACCGGTCATTTGACCAGTTAACGCAAAATTCGAGTCCAGGGACCCCGAATGGCGAAGTATACATCCCCGGTCAAATGTAAGCCAAATGCCCTCCACCTAGAAGCTCAACATATCCCCGAGATCGCAATGAGGGTCGTGACGCCTTAGCCGCCATGGCCGCCCCTGCTACTGCAAGAAAGGAAACAATATATCTCCCCATCTACTATCAACTGAGCTCCTCAATACAACATGCTCAAGTAAGCCAGATAGAGGAGGCTCCTCCGTCTTGGATGGATCCCATACGGCTATACATAGCCAATGCACGGAGCTACCACGACAAGCGAGGCCCACAAGATCCAAACTTACTCGCTTAGGTTCTCCCCGGGTTGATTCACCAGATATACAAACTGGCCCCAGCGGGTCGTACTGGCGTGTCTGACCTTTGAGCAAGCGCCACTATGTGTCAGTCGAATCGCACAAAGCTGAATCACCGGGGAGATCTCAGCCCCATGCGCCCACACTCGTGATACCTATCGTCGACCATGAAGTCGGATGCATCCGAGTACGTCACAGAAATGTGACTTTGCCAATGGATAAGTCTCCCTATCTTGAAATCACCTATTCAAGACTCGATCTCCATCTCAACACGGCCATTCATTTCATGAAGATTGATATACTGGTCCGCTTCCTCACCGCTACATCACTAAAAGAAACTCTTGTCGGGTCGCCACCGATTATCGCAAGAATGGATAGAGGCTGATGCCTCTCATCGATCATCAAAGACAAAGATGTTACTCCGGATTTATTCGGGAAAAACATCGTCATTTGGCTCTGCTCCAAGGTCATCAGATCCGATAATGGGCCGCAATACCCAAAGTCTATCGAGACTCTTCCAGGGTCAAGATCGTAAACTTATACTCTACCCTTGGTATCCGCAAAGCAATGGCCACAAAGCTCCAACAAAACCATTTCGACGCCTCTAAGAAAACTAAGCACTCCGCTTAAAGGGAAATGGGTGTAGTGAATCCCCTGAAAGGTTCTGGCCTACCAACTACGTACCCGAGCAAGCCAATCAAAAAAAAAAAAAAAAAAAAAAAAAAAAAAAAAAAAAAAAAAAAAAAAACATCTCTCCTTTTGCGCTCACCTACGGGATGGAAGCTGTCATCCCTACCGAGATTGGTCTACCAACCATCCGGACAGCTACGCCCGAATCAGAAAATGTAGCCTGGTGAGGTCGGCGTTGACACTAGCTGGATGAGCTGATGAAGCGCAGAACCGAGTAAATTTTCCTGGTCCAGCCGCTGGGCAAACTCTTACAACAAATGAGTGAGTTTCTAGTATTCCAAATTGCCACTAGTCTTGAGGAAAGCTTTTAAGAATACCCCACCACATCTGAAAATTCCAACCCAACCTGAGGGGCCATATGTCATTACGCTACCTCGGAATCGGGGTCTTATGCTATAAATAAAACAGATGGAACTCCTGTACCTAGAATGTGGAATGCCACGCATTTGAAAAGGTATTATCAATAAAAGAATCTCTTTTTCCAACCGGCGTCTCTTCGCATATGTCTTCATTCTGCAGGATCCATTTCAAAGTCCGTGGCGAGAACTCCACCTACCTACCAACATAGCTTTCACGCCTAAATGGTCGACTACAAGTCCCAAGCACAGTAGAAATCGACTCGTCACTTCAAAAGATAGCCACGCTTCAACTCGGTCGAATTACAAGTCCGTGGTATAGAAATTGACTGTCCACGCGATAGCCACGCCGAGCCGGGTCGAAGATAAGTCCGGTGGCGCAGAAACTGACCGCCTCATCAAAGATAGCCACCTCTTAGTCGGGTCGACCATAAGTCCGGGCGGGCGAGGAAATCGACCCCATCCTACCAAAGATAACCACATCTAATGGGTCGAATTACAAGTCCGTGGCATGAAACCGGATTCCCGCTTCGGCTCGAAGATAGCCACGCTCAGTCGGGTCGGAATTACAAGTCGAGGCACAGAAACTAACTCGCCTCGCCAAGATGCATCACATCTAGCTGGTCAACTGATGTCCTAAGTACAAGAAGGAACTGACTCGCCTCACCCGTGATAGATCCTCGTCTCGTCGGTCAAATTGAAACCGGGCGGGTTCCGAAAACTGCCCGATGGCACAAGTACAAGTCGACATAAACTTTTAGCAAAATTTGCGCAAACGTTAATCTGGGTGGGCTTAAAAGCTGCTTAAAACAACATCAAACATAAATGAGGAAAGACAACAAAGAGAAACCGTCTCTGGGCATGTGCCACCGAAATACAAGGCCCTATTCTGCGATCGTGTCCTGCTCAACCGGGAGATCAATCGAAAGAGTTGTCCGTGACCGTGGTCGCGATCGCCTACTGAACGATCCTCCTCGCATCAAAGAATGTGGTCCAAAGAAGGAGCGGCTACCGAGGCGCGACGGGACCACTGGGCCGGCAAAAAGTCTCGCAGTGAGAGGTAGGGATTCAAAGATTCCGTCTGAACTCCTGACTAAGCCCCGCAGACATTATGCACAAAAACACAGCATCTGTAATCGTAATTGAAAAGCGCGTCCCGTCGCATCTCAGCCTCCGCTTCCATCGCTCCCCATCTGCGGCGCTTTTCCCGAAAAGACTAAGAATCTGCCTTTCGTGGACCCCACCCAAGACCAAAGAAAGTCGTCGTCCGCTGGGCTTCTACTATTTTCTTCCCTGGCCAGAGCAGCCTCCCACGCGCTAACGCTCCGGGCAACCCTAAGTTCGACCGTCAGACGGCACCTGGCCGGCGGATACTTAAGGTATCCCGCGACTCAAGCAATTTACCACCTCTGCATTTAGCACTGTCTCGCACCGCAGGCGCCCGTGATCCGGCGAGTCGACTTTACGCCGGAGCATTAATGGTCGCTCAAGATTCAAATTGCCATCACCGCTTCGTGGCACGCAGATCCCTCTCACTTCACCAAGCAGCTCTTTCTGGGCCAGATTCTTCCCCCTCCGCCCCAAGCTGTTTGGCTTAATCGCCTCTTTAGTGTAGCGCCCCAGATCTCCCATTCGCCAGCCCGACTGACATACAATCGAAATGCTCTAAGATCCCTCACGGAGTCAACTCAGGGTGCCGAGGCATCATGTTCCGGATAGCATTCACGGCCTGCGAAGAAAGCCATTAATGACTAAGAACTAAGCACACAAGACCAACTCGACTGAACCCTTCATCTCACAACTTCACTGACCGGAAGAGGGTTACGATTCCCGACAAGCATCTCCACACGATAATCAAGTGAAGATATCCTCCCTTGGGTCGACGTAGAAGATGAACCGCAGAATTCCATTGTGCCCATGCCCCGAGCGACCACGGTGACTGCAGATGTACGGATAAACCCGTCTAGCCGATCAGCCACAGCCACTCCACGATAGAAGGGCACCCAGTTGGCACAAAGAGATGCCCTTCACCTCCTACCCCCGGGAGTCGAGCACTTCCACTCCTGGCTCCGGCCCGCGTGGAGGAAGGTAACATCAAGTTATCACCGGTCCTACGGCGGGCCTAGTAATCCGACCGCATATACTGACCTTTCGACGCTCCTCGTCCCATCCGGGCGCTGATCACTGCCGCACTGGCCGGATCACCCTCATCCCCTCCTCGACGGCTACCCTCTCGCTCCGACCGGCCTCGTAGGCCTCGTGCGGAGGCAGGCTAACGGCTCCGTGATCTTCTTCCTAATCCGAAGGCGTAATCGTCAAGAGCTCTTTGCATCGGATCATATTCGCTGACTGGCCGTGGCTGACGCTCCCGCCCGTCTCGACCCGAGGGGGCCCAACCTGAGAGCAAGGGATGATGATCACCCTATCTCCCGAATCTCCATCAGCAATGGGGCTGGTTCACTTCGGGCCCTGGACAGTGGGCTATGGTTCCACTTCACCGGAGCTCACCTAACATTTCCTCTTACGGCACAGAACGATCGAAAGCAACCTCGCGATTCTTCCTCCCGTTTCTTCTTCATCCAAATCCTGGGGCCCTTCCGTATCGACAGGAGCCTAAGGAACGGTAAATCATCTCCTTTTGATCTCGACGCTTGCTCCATCGCCTCTCGAACGACCTCCCGCTTGATCTTTTACCACTCTGGGGCAGGACTCCACACCGCAGGCAGCTGGCAAGGCCTCGCACGGATGCTATCAAGCCCGACCGGAGCAGTGGCGACAAACTAGAACCCCGCCAAGGAAACTGATGATTCCCGAGGTCTCGACGGCCTCGCGGCCCGACCCGATGCTCCTAACCTGGTCACTGAGGAACAACTCCGCTGCCGTGCCGCGCCGCAACCGCAATCACAAAGTGCTCCCCACGACGCTCGAAAATACTATTTATTTATTTATTTTTCCCCGATCCTAACCTGTAAATTCTTCACTCAGACTTTGTCCCCGAAGGAGTCAATTACAACATGGATTCATGTCCTTAGCTGACACTAGCAAATGAGTTCCAAACTACGCCCAAGCGCCGAGACCCATTTGGTTCAAAGGATGTTCCTCCCTAAGAGGAGAACACAATGAGCATCGTACTCAAGTGGTACATGAAATACGCCCGCTGCAGGAAGACCTATCTAAGTCTGGCAAGAATGCTACCCTCGTAAGAGGAGAACACATGAGCATTAAAAATTCCTCAAGAGTACATGATAAAAAATAATAATAATAATAATAATAATAGTCAAGGCCAACCGGATGTTAAAAGTTACTCTGCCAGTCCTGAATACCCTCGTCTCTCAGTCTCGGATCTTCGGTGTAAGTATGTTAATATTGGCCGAGATATTATCATATAATTAACATCTCTTGGTATAGACGGTGCGATAAATTAGCAACCAAATTGATTAACATGAAGGTTAAACTCACAATCCATTGTTTGTGACGGGGTTTGATGTAACCACACAGAAATAAGTTTACAGAACATCATGAAGGAAAGAAATAGAATATGTAATGTGAAGAACATCTCATGTGATCCGAAGCCAAATCAAACAATAATGAAAACCAATACGAAAGTCGAGAGATCCTTGAAGTACGTGTTCATGGGTTCTCGATTAGTTTCTCGAGCGCACGTTCTTCTGCCTTTAATCAGAGCCTCGCATTTTAATGATTAATAGAGTGTCCGATATCTTGAGATGGGGTTTGCCTTTATTTGAATTTATTTTTCGGTTTTGCATCTTATGTGAGTTTGTTTTGCTTGTTTATTGTTCTCTGATTCAACTACTAGTTATGCTTCTAACGTGCACCCTTAGCGGTAATTCTATTCCTATGCTAAATGGCACAAACTTCAAGACATGGCATGAGAACCTCCACATAGTTCTCGGTGTCATGGATACGGATATACGTGAGGTTTGTGTCACCTTTCTTACTATTGAAAGTTCCTCTGATGAAAGGGATATTGAAGGTGGGAGAAGTCAAATCGCATGTGTTTGATGATCATTAAAAGGCCATTCGAAGCATTCGAGGGCCTGCAGACTCGGAAGCGATAAAAACTGACCCAGAAGAGTTCCTAGAAGAAATTAAGAATAGATTTGCAAGAATGAAAAGTGCGAAAGCAAGTACACTTTTGGAAAATCTCATCTCAATGGTCTCAAGGCAATGGGAACATTAGAGTACATTATGGAAATGTCTCATCTTGCTTCAAAGTTAAGAGCACATAAGCTTGATCTCTCTAAGTTGCTTGTACATTTGGTTTTGATATCTCTTACACTTTAAATTCACAGTCAATTTAAGGTGAGCTTTCTATTTGCCGAAGGACTTGGTCTCTTAATGAGCTCATCTCACATTGTGTGCAAGAAGAGGAAAGGTTGAAGCAAGAAAAGATAGAAAGTGCTCATTTAGCTGGTACTTCCAAGGATAAGGAAGAAAGAAAGAAGGAAAAAGAAGGCTGCGGAGGTTCCATATCAAAGAAACAACATAAAGAAAAAGGGGTTGATGGTTGTTTATTCTGTGGAGCTATGGGACATAAGAAGAAGCAATGTACCAACTATCATGCTTGGCGTGCAAAGAAAGGTACACTTCTTAATCTAGTTTGTTATGAGGTTAATTTGACTTCGGTACCTAAACACACTTGGTGGATAGATTCTAGTCATGATACTCACATCGGTGTGTCCATGCGGGGTTACTTTGAGTTAGTCGAAAGCCAAATGATGGTGAAGATACACCTTTGTGGCGATGGCAAGGTCGAGTTAAGGCTTGATTAGGACATTTAGGTTATTATTAAAATCTGGGTACTTATTTGGATTTGAATGAGACATGTTGTACCGATCCTTCGGCCAGGGGGTGGTTTTGTTCCATAATGGACAAATTTGGTTATACTTGTTCTTTTGGAAATAATAAATTTAGTCTTTCGAATTCAAATTTGGTTAGTCTTTAGTTCTTTATCTTATGTAGATAACCTTTATATGCTTGATACAGGTTGCTTCATATCATGAGCCTTGCAATTAAGCACTCAGTGTTAAAGAAAAGTGTAGATGAGAATTCCTCATCATTATGGCATAAGAGAATAGGTCACATCTCAAAGGAGAATTGAAGGCTTGTGTCGGATGGGATTCTAGATTACATGATTTTGCAGTTTTGGAAATTTACTGGGATTGCATAGGGAAAATAAACAAACCTGAGGAGATTTGGTGCAGTGACTGCGGATGTCTTGCGTCTGTCTGCAGGATGTTGTGGGCCATTTCCTCACGGTTACCATGGAATGGCCCAGCAATATTTTATCCCGCGTTTATAGGCGATTTTTTCACATTATGGCTACCTTTATCTCATTCATGAAAGTCCCGATCACTTTGGAAGTGTTCCGTCGTTCAAAGTTGAAGTTGAAAATCAACTCATTAAAAGGATTAAAAGCGTCGTATCGTAGTGGTGAATACTATGGAAAGTATGACGGTTCAGGTGAACAACGTCCGGGACCATTTGCTAAATTCCTAGAGGAGTGCGGTATCGTCCCACAGTACACCATGACAGGTTCTCCAAGCATGAATGGGTGTTCTTGAAAGCGAACGAGCGGCTGAACATGGTAAGAATATGATTAGTCATTCTAACTTGCCAATATCACTGCAGGTGAAGCATTAAAGACATGACATAGATCCTTAGCAGTACCAACTAAAGCAAAATTTGCTAAAACCCTTATGAACTTTGGGTGGCAAGAAGCCTAGGCTCAGCGCACACATTTGGGGATGTCGGTGTTGGAAGTAAGGCCTTACAGGCCTTGAAAGAAATTGGATTCAAGAGCGGTTGGATTGCTATTTTATTGGATACTCACAAAGATCCGGGGTTACACATTCTGTAGTCCTACTACTAAATCAATTTTGAGGCGGGAAATGCCATTACTTTGAGGATGTTGGAGTTTGATGGGGAGATAAGGATAGGGATTTTGCTTTTGAAGAGGAATATGTTGATATTCCCACGATTCTCATTGACATTGATAAGGCCTATACGACATTGTTCAAGAAGCGGATCAAATCAAAACAATATCCAAAGAACCTCCGGATTCTAGAAGAACAAACTCTACCTCCTCGAGAGACCTAAGCCATTAAAGATCCTTTAGAGAAAGGAGAAGTGCATTGCGGATGATTACATTGTATTTCTTCTAGAACATGAGTTTGACATTAGTCGCAGTGGAAGATGATCAATCGACTTCCGCGAAGCCACAGAAAGTTCTACATCTCAAGAAGAATGGATTGAAATTACCCATGAATGAAGAGATCAAGTCCATGAAGGACAATGACGTTTAGGATCTTGTCCCATTGCCTGAAGGTGTGAAACCCATTGGTTGCAAATGGATATTTAAAACCAAGAGGGATTCGAAAGGTGACGTGGAGAGATACAAAGCTCGTCTTGTCGCTAAAGGAAGACATCGATTATAAAGAGACTTTCTCTCCAGTTTCATCGAAAGACTCTTTGAGCCAATGTGACACTAGTGGCGCACTCTACCGTCGGATGGATGTTGGCGCATTTCTCGGTGACATTGATGGAAACGAGAATCTATGGTGCAACCAAGAAAATTTTGTGTGGGAGATACAAAGAAGGGATAGTTTGTAAGTTAAAAGGAAATCTATCACATGGGCTTAAGCAGAAGCTTCTCGTCAATGGTATTACAAGTTTCATCAAGTTATCATTTCGTCTGGTTTTGAGATGAATATAGTTGATGATTGTATATACCATAAGTTCAGTGGGAGTAAGCATATTTACTTGGTTTTATATGTTGATGACATGTTGCTTACCCTGCTTGATATATGCATGTTGCATGAAACGAGATTTCTATCGAGGGTGAGATGAAAGATCTTGGTGATGCTTCTTTTTATTGTTAGGTATACGGATACATCGGGATCGATCTTAGAATACTTTGTTTATCACAAAAAAGAGCTATATTGAAAATTCTTAAGGTTTGGCATGCATGATTGCAAACCGGTGACATACAATGGCTAAGGAGACAAATTTAGTCACCGGTCAGTACCCCGAAAATAATTTTGAGATTCGGAAGTGCAGCAGTTCATATGCGTCGTGATAGGAAGTCGATGTATGCTCAAGTATGTACGCGTTCGGATATTGTGTACATTGTTGGCATGTTGGGCAGATATTTAAGCAATCCTGGAAAGGATCATTGGATAACTGACCAAAGCGTGTCATGAGGTATACGAGAAAAAAGGCGCATGCTCACTTATCGAAAGTTAGATCGGTTAGAGATCATTAAGATATTCTAACTCCGATTTTCTTTGGATCTTAGAGATAACATAAATCTACTTGAGTACATATCTACTTACTTCTTGAGTGCTATATCTTGGAAATTGTTAAGCAGTCTATTGTAACTTCTTCCACCATGGCGGTGCGAGTTTGTAACTTGTTATGAGACATCCGATCATGGAATATGGTTGCGAAATTTTATCCGCGAGTTTGCGTATTATGGATGGCATTGAGAAAGACCACTTAAGTTATTTTTGTGACAATAAATCAAGCGTACTATATTCCATAGCCAACGAGGAGTTGTGAAGTCAAAATTTATAGACATCAAATTCCTAGTTGTCAAAGAAAGGGTTAAAAGTGGACTTATATCTATAAAGCACATTGGGACAAACTCCATGATTACGGATCCCTTTGACTAAAGGGATTACCACGAGGAGTCTTTCCTTGAGCACCTTTGCTCATATGGGTGTGGTTTCTCTTCAAGATGTGTCGTTTTAGTGGGAGTTTGTATTTTTTTTTTTGGATAATTAGAGTTTGTATTTTAGATGCTTTTTAGATACTTTTGTTATGAATATTATGGATTTTAAGGTTATTTATTGTAGTAAAGTATTCAGTTTTCATCCACTTTGATTTTGTATGGTTTGATCTCACTAAGGTTTAAGGAGGACTAGTTGGAAATAGGCATGTTGAGATCACATTGCATGAAATTTCCATGCTACACATCCACACTTGATCTTTGTCATTAGTTACATTGATATATGTGATCATTGATGGTGCAGTTACGAGAAATATGTAGCAATGATCGCTTTGATTCCTATATTGGTGTGGTTAATGGACAAGATTGTTAATGTATATAGTTTTGATAGCAAAACTCATGAGCTCATAAAGTATAATTCACGTTTATAAAGTTACATATATAGCCCAGTGGGAGAGTATTTGGAGTAAAATCGAATATATGGGGTACATTATATTAAATAAATGTGAATTATAGGCTATCAAATAAAGTTAGGCTAATTAAAGTGATTAATTTAAGTTTTGGGGCCTTAATTAATAAATTATAAAGTGTGGGCATCAATGTGTAGAGACAAGCGTAATTTCTATTTTTATGATGGGTTAAAATAGAAATTACACGAATGTCGTATTTGTTCGAATACGAGATACAATTGGTTATAAAATAGGGTCCGTGGTCCCGAATCACACAAGGTTTTCTTTCTTTTGATTCTCATTGTCGGAGAAATATTAGACAAGGGAAAACTAGTGTGGATCACGGAAATCATAAAGCCTCGAGATTCGATTTAGATACGGAAGATCATAAAACCTCGGACTCAGTTCGATCTGGAAGATCATAAAGTTTCAAACTCATATTCAAATATCTCAATATTTTGTTATGGATTAGTCACGTTTCCATAATTTTGATTCTTGATGATTCAATATAGCAAGATGTTCTGTTTGTGTGATGGTTTTCACATAATTTTTTTTTAAATCTCTCGACAATATATATCATATAAAGGTCGTTTATAAATTATTTTGAAAAGTAAAGTATAACTTTAAATTCATGAATTAAGAATATTTGAGCATGAAGTTTTCTAAAAATATTATTTAATATAAAACCTTTATTTTGATCTATATAAAATTATAGAAATTTGATTAAAATGATAAATGCTAAAAATATATGCAAGAATGACTTATTGTAAAAGTAATCTTGAAAATATTACCATTTCAAACAAAAATATTCTTAAAAGATAAAGATAAATCACATGCATTTTGCCCCCATTTTGCATATTATAATTATATCTTCAAGGGCATTTTGTTCAAAGTGAAGTATCTATTTACATCTTTTTAGATTTTAAAGAAAAGGTAACACCATTTGAAATCAATTTCAGTGGTAAAGTGAGATGGACACTCTTTGGAGAACTATGATGAGTAAGCAAAAGTACTACAACTTAAGAAAAGTGAATAGAAGTCCAAAAGAAAAAAAATGTTATTTTGCCTTATGGATTTATCCTTTATAATCCTAAAATTATTTGCAAAAGTTTTGTTTTATTTATTTATTTTCATTAAGTGAAAAGAGGACAAAGTTGAGACCCAGTAAGCTTGAATGGATGCATATACGGTGAAGTAGTCTAAGAAGGTCCAATGTTTCGGCTTTTTGAAAAGTAGATTTGGTTATGACATCTCTCCCATTGGTAAGTGATTCAGACTATCGGTCCGATAGCATTAACGAGAGAGCGAAAAATCTGTGACTCGTATTGGCAATTTCAGATGAGCAATAATAATCTAGAATTAGAAGATGACATGTGTCTTGTAGTATTGCTTTTAAGTTGAAGGAGGAGTTCAAACCTTGTAATTTTAAATTTGGGAGGAGGGCATTTGTCTTTAAACCCTTATCGATGTTAATCGGAGTGATTTGTAAATGGATGGTGATTTGTTCGATTCAATCATCGATCCAGTTTAATTCTAAAAACATTGGCGTCGTGGGTAAGTAGAGACAAGGAGAATAAGACATGGAGTGATTGAAAGGAAACCTTTGGAAGGAAGGAAGTAGAAAGCCGAGTGGGTTCTTTTCTTTGAGTGACACCCTTATCCTTTTTTGATTCTCTCTACTACCTTCTTCCTTTCCTTTCCCTTTTATGTTTTCAAATAAATACCCTCTCTCTCTCTCTTCACTTTTTCTTGGATTTAATACTTCACACACTTTTACTTTGTGATGTGTAGCTTGTCATCAGGCAACAACCATGGATTAACTAAAATTAAATTTGCAGCCTTCTCTCTCTCTCTCTCTTTGTTGTCCTAGTGGATATGCATGCCCGCTTTTATGAATTTTTAATAATTGATTTCTTGAAGAGATGTTTTAAAGAGATTATTCTTCTGATGACAGTGTCAACAAAAAAGTCATCATAATTTTGTAAGAGGTAGTGATTTTGGTGGGTTACAAGGGAAAGGAAAAGTGGGTAGTGGTATTTATATCATTTAACTTTTATACTTTTCAAATTGCCTTTAAAAACATTATTTTTGGAAATTATATCGACACCATGGTGTCACCAAGCATTTCCTTTTTTAATAAGTGATTCTTCGGGATGAAGCACACACACAAACTAATTTAATGTACTATTTCACGGGTAAATCTCACATTAACCTTATGAAAACTTGAACTAGTGATCATTGAGGAACATTTTCAAAGACTGAATTCACGATTTATTCTCATACATTTTCCTTTACTTTTACTTTTGTTTTCGAATTTAGTTATAAAAAGCTAAGTTTCATATGAGAGCAGGTTTTACCTCGATAAATTATGATTTTATCTCTTGAGATCGTTGTAAATTAAAATTTTGTCTCGGAAAACATATATCTCGAAATAAAATCTCGTCTAATGGTGAAACTAAGTTACCGTAAGAAAAGGCTAAGTTTTTATAAATT
The DNA here is from genome assembly GCA_016808115.1 of Tetrastigma voinierianum. NCBI lineage: Eukaryota > Viridiplantae > Streptophyta > Magnoliopsida > Vitales > Vitaceae > Tetrastigma > Tetrastigma voinierianum. The sequence continues at coordinate 46,972 of JAEQBH010007452.1, read as the reverse complement.
TGAACCTTTTCCTCAAAACATTGATTTTTTTATTTTATGTTTATTCATTTTGAATACTCAACAGATAATATTATATTCTTCTTTCGAACTTGGTTTATCTCGATGTAGCGATCCTTAACCATTAATTCAAGTCTTATTAGCCTCAATATTAAGTAAAATTTGAATTTCAAAATAAAAGTTAAATTATTTCATTTTATATTCAACCAAAATATTTTCAAATATATTTAATTGATCAAAACTCTTCCGATATAATGAACAATTAGGTATAATTTTATGTCGATGATGCTTTTTCTGGTAGGCTGAGCGTGTTGGGATCGTTGGATCGGACTTGGACCGTTCTTTGTTTGAGTCTGCTTTGGCCCATTTGGCGTTGCTCTTATCTGCAAAACAAGAAAGAAAAAGGGGTGTTGGGGCTTCGCACAGTGGCCGCTCAGGTGCCTAAGTCGGATTCTTTACGATGAGAAGATGGGTGCTTAGAGGGCGATGTATCGACATTAATGTTTCAGCGTTATTAGCGTAACTTTCAGATGGGGTGGCACAGTGTTAATGAATGATCATGATAACTTTCCTAATTGGATTATGATCTGAATAGTATGTTTCCTAATTGGTGATGACACTTTGAATAGTATGTTTTATAGTTGGAGGGGATGATATAAATATTTCTCTCCTTTGGGTAGGAGATTTTCTTTCCAATTAATAAGGGATAGTGAGAGGATAATTGGGGAATATGTTACTCACGGTTGTGGGGATTGGATGTTTTCCTTGTCGATGGGTTTGGTTGGTTGACATGTGCAGGTTTCTTAATTATGCCGTCTTTGATGATTGAGCTAATGTGCAGTCTTAGTGTTTGATAGGTGTGCCTCTTCTTTGGGTTTGGCGAGTAAGCCTACGAGCCTATTTTTCAAACCCTATCAGTTGCCCCTCAGCCCTTGTGTACGGTGTGCGTGGGCAAAGGCTGTAATGTTTCTTATATCGAATGCAATTTCCACGTGTATGGCAGAATTTGGGTTAGTTAGGGCTTGGTCGTCGTCATATGTCTTGTGATAATGATGACTCTTTGTGGTTTCAGCTCATTTCTCCCTTCTTTGATTCCTTTGTTTCTTCCCGCGGACATCCCTCTTGTCTTGTGTGCCCGATCACCTTAACCTTTTTCTTCTTATGAGTTCGGACTTCCCTCTCCTTAGTTTAAAATGCGAACCTTTTGTCGAAGTCTTTAAAGTCTTTCTTGAGATAAGCTTTTCTGTTTATTCACAGGGCCTTTGCGTCTTTATTTCTTGGTCTCTTGCCGAGCAATGCGAGGCGCTAGGGTTAGAGTTGACGAGTTTGTTTTCATTGCTGCTTTCATCATGGGTCCGGGACGCTCTTCTTCTCTGCGTATTGGAGGTGACTCTTGGTCATCCATAGGCTTTGGGGCGGTGGCGGCGCTTCAGACCATTTGGCGGGGTTGAACTTGAGATGCCCAGGCGCCCCACATTCCTTAAGATAAGGAGTGGGGAGAGTAGACTGATCAAATATCCACAGGGTGAAATACTTAAATCATCATTCGACATGCTTTAGTCGTGGGACTGTAAGGTCGGTCCCTCGGTAATGGGGCCACTTTCGTGACGTTGCCGACCTCCTTTTGAGGTTCGAGTTTGGTCCCACTGACGTTTTGACCTCCTATGGTTTACGTACCTAAGATGGTATGCACAGAGTGGCCTTCGATAATGGTCTTAACCCCCTCTGCACCCCTTCATAAAGGGGTTTCTGCGACACTTGATGTACGTCCTTCTCAACTCCTCGCCCGATGGTTGGGGTATTTTGGTTAGCCTATTGGTCTTCTTTAGGAATGAAGGTTTGAGTGTTCCAATTATAGCTCTGTTCCTTTATCTGTTTAGATCTGAAGAAACATGAGGCTTACTCTATTTTCAGTCTTGGTGCTCCTCTGGTGATTTCCGATCTTCCTCTTCCCACAGGCTTTGGAAGGACGCTACTTCTTTGTTAGCGCCATGGTGGGAATATAACCCTCTTGACAAGAGACTGACACCTGGCGTTCGGTTGCTGGAACCACCCCGAGAATCCTAAAGTGTCGCTTTGTTTTGGTGTAACTTGTATAGGGTGGATTGGGTATCTTTAATTACGCATTGTTCGCGTACCTTTTCGGTGATCATTTCGGCTTCGGCCAGAAAGATAATGTCATAGCGACTGGCGTTGTTGGGTATCCTCTGCGTCCCTCTTGCGGTGATCAAATGGATATCCACGGCCCGCCGAGCTCGAGTTGCCGCTCTCTTGCTGAGGCCTTCGCCTCCTTCACCGTGAAGTCTCTCCCGTCGGGCCCTCTACTGCAAGCCCACCAAGGAGAGCTTAAGCTCGGTTGGAGACACTATCTCGACCAGGGCGTGAAAGCGGAAAACCACTGGATTCGGTGAGAAGATCGGCTGCCGGTCAGGTTCGAGTGGGGAGTCTTATCTTCTCAGTCACACCCGGCCGTCACAGAAGTCGGAATGGCGCTGTCACCACTCATTGAGGCTCCTTAAGTTTTGAGTTCCTGACCCAGCTCTGGGTTTGCCTTGAGAATAAAGGTCCCTCGGGTAAGTCGTTGGAGCAACCGTTGGCGGTCATGCCTCCTTTGTCCCCGGAACCCGCTGCGAGTGTTGGGCCACCTTCTCAGGCGGAAGGATTGAAGGACGGACTCGGCGGCGAGATCATTCCTCCTTGCTTCTCAATCAGAACTTCTCAATTTGTGCAGTCTCGTCCATTCTTAAGGATCTGACCTCAAGAGGTCGAGTGTGCTTTTGCCCGTTGATTAGGCTTTGGCTCTCTCACTCCAGGGGGTCGCCTCAGTAAGTTCCCAGATCTTGTCATGTCTAATTTTATTCTGAGTTGAGTGTTGATCTTGTGTTGAACACTGATTTTACGTCGGGTGTGGTAGGTGGCTACTCATTTGAAGAGTTTGGCCAAAAAGGCCAAACTAAACGAAGGTCATGCAAAATTGCCCCGGAGTTTACAAGGCGGTGGCTTCGCCGTCGACGGTGAGGCTGCGAGATCGGGTGCAGCGTGTAGGCGGGGAAAGCGGTGAAGCTTAAATATGATTTGGAAGCGTACCAGTCGGCCACGTGCTCGGTACGGGTAGAAGATGAGGCCCAGAAACAACGGGGCGGCCGAAGGCGAGCTTGGAGTTCGGGGATGAGGCTGCGAGGCATAAAATGACTTCTTTGGGACGAGGATGAGACTGCGATCTGCTTGATGAAGCCGGATGGTTGGAATGAGCTTCTTACATCCCGAGGGTGGCTGCGGGAGTCCTAAGAATACGTCTGCGACCAAGGCGGCTGCTTGTGAAAACGACTGCTTGTGAGACTCGTCGTGAGTTTTCGAGGCTATAAATTCGTGAAGCGTGCGGCGAGGAGTGTCGTGGGGTGCAGCGTGGGGACCTCATCGACAAAGTGGCTTTCTGATTTGCTCGGCGGAATTGAAGTCATAGGAAGGTTGAGGGTGAGCTTGTACTTAATGGGTTTCGTTGGCTTGCCTTCCCGGAGGAAAATTTGCACAATGCCTACCCCGGCACGGACTAACTGACATTCCTAGCGGCAGGGAGGCGAGATCTGCGGCTATTCTAGAACGGACACACCCCGTGAGGCCCTCTCCTTCTTCACCCTCTGCTCCTCCTTTTGATGCCTGACCGCCAGCGCATATCTTCGCTTGCCCGACGTCGATTTTTATTTTTATTTTTTTTATTTTTTTTTTTTTTTGCTGGGTCTAGGACCCAGGACGTATGTAGCCTTTTCCTTAATAAATGTTATTTTTTACCACTTTTGTCTCTACTTATGCATTTCACGTTTCGCATGAATCAATTGATTTCTCGTCTGTGAGCCTGGTCGAAAGGCCCGGAAGCCGAAAGTACTGAGCTTTCTGCACCGAGCCGATGGCTGTCGGGCTACTGATCCGCGGTCGCATGGCCCGCTTGGACCGAGCCATCGGGCTTCAAGCGCTGGTGGCCTCAGGGCTGAATATTCGAGCTGACCACTCTTAGCCGCATGGCCTATGGAGAAATGCTTTCCATCAAACTGAAGCATTGGCCGGCACCGAGGCTCAGGTCGACAACCGAGTCGATCTAACTTCTAAAGCATGGTTCAGGTAGTCGAGCCTGGCCAACCGAGCCGCTGGGCTCCGGCGCCAGGCCTTGTAAATAGGCCCAGCCGATCTTACTCAGGCCGCGTGGCTCAGGCAGAGTAGCCGAGCCCCGCCAAACCAGCCGCTAGGCTTCGAGCCACTTGGCTCGCGGGTCGCATGCCCCGCTTGACCGAGCCGCCTCCCGAGCCACGGCCTGCGGGCTTTGATGTCCTATTTGACCGAGTCGGGTTCCCCGAGCGCCACTTGGCTCCATGCCGCATGCCCCGTTTGACCGAGCCGGGCTCCCAGCGCCGAGGCCTTGTGGGCGGACCAGCTCGAGCCGACCGACTCTAGGCCGCATGTGGCCTGTGGAGAGCAAATGAGCTCACAACCGAGCCGCGGGCCCGGCGCTATGCCTTTGTGGGCCAATAGCCCGAGCCGACCGACTTCAGCCGCGTGGCTCAGATGGCAGTAGTCGAGCTCACAACCGGAGCCGCGGCCTCGGCGCCGAGGCCTATCGGGCCGACAGCTTGAGCTAATTCGACTTAAGGCGCGGGTTCGTGCATAGTAGCCGAGTCACAACTAAGCCTGGCTCGGGCGCCGAGGCCTTGTGGGTCGGTCAAATGAGCCGACCGACTTCAGCCGGTGGTCTGCGCAGAATAGTCGAGCTCATCAAACCGAGTCGCTGGGCCCGCGCTGAGGCCTTGTGAGCCGAATAGTTCGTCATCCGACTCTAGGTCGCATGGCCTCGCGGCAGGTGTGTCGCAGCTCGCCAAACCGCCGCCCCGCGAGCTACTCGGGCCCGCGGGCTACATGGCTCGTTTCTCGACTGAGTCGGGCCTCGAAAGCATTTGGCCCGCACGCGCGGGCCTGTTTGACCGGAAGCGCCGTAGCTCCCGAAGCCATTTGGCCGCGGGCTGCAGTAATGTTGCAATCAGCTCCAGCTCTTGAGCTACTTGGCTCCGTGGCTGCATGGCCTGTTTGGACTGAGCTACTGGGCTCCTGGGCGTTGACATTATAATGGCATTATTTTGATAAATGCATGATATATACACTAAACTGAAATGGAATAGAGAACTGTATAGAACCACTAAGCATGAAAATGCTTAGCGTATTGTTTATCAATGCGTTGTATCGAGTGATAGGCAAGAAATGACCAAGATCGAGGAGTCAGAGTCATAGAGAAAGAATCAAGTGAGTATGTCTGGTCATATGCATTCACTCCACTCTTTCGAACATTGATATTTTGTAAACAATTTAACTCTGAACTTATTTTGCAAATGCATTTGTTAAATGTAAATATTATGAGTCTTTGAAATTGTAAATGTATATGGCTGCCTAAAATGAAATGCTTCGCTAATTAAAAATGTTCAAACAATAACATAAACAAAAAATGTTTTGAAGAGATAAATGAAAATGCCTGAGAAACCTGCCCATTGATCCGCCAACTATGAGTCGGGACTGGCTACACTTTGAAAACTAAAATTTAATAAAACGAGCAACTAAAAGCGGATTTGATTAATGGCTTCTGCAGGCTGTCCCAAGCCGGCTTCGGATCCGCCAACCGGGTCGGGTCGGTCTTGGGGGTCGCTACATCGCCCGTGGCCGCTCCGATGCCTAAGTCAGATTCTTTCTAATGAGAGAAGATAGATTGCTTAGAGGGCGAATGTATCGCGTATGTTTTGCGTACCTTTCACTGATGGGATGGCCTGGTATTTATAATAGATGATCATGACAACTTTCCTAATTGGATTATGATACTGAATAGTATGTTTCCTAATTGGGTGATGACACTGAATAGTATGTTTCCTAGTTGGAGGATGATATAATATTTCTCTCACTGGGTAGGAGATTTTTTTTCCAATTAATAAGGGATAATTAAGGAGTGATAATCAGAATATCTTACTTTCCCGATTTGTGGGGATTGGATGTTTTCCTTGTCGATAGATTTAGTTTGATTTCATAAAGATGTGGGGTTTTCAATTACTCATACCCGTCCTTGGGTCGTAGCGGATCGGGCCTTCATTCGGTCAAGGCCGAAGGCCCGAGTGTTTCCAATGGGCGTCCCTCGGGCTCATGAGCGAGCCTTACGAGCCCATTTTTCAAACCCTATAAATATCCTATAAAGATTAGTTTCCAGATTAATTTTTTAAAAGTAAAATGTTTCTTTAAATTAATTAATTAAAAATATTTAGGCATGAAATTATGAGGAATTGGATTGAAAGGAATAAATCCTGTGCTTATAATGGTTATGATTGTCATCGTCGGGGACGCTTAATGCACCTCAACTAATTCCAATGGACTTTAAACAAGAATGACTTATTGTAAAATAATCTTGAAAATATTACCACTTCAACAAAAATATTATCTTTATCCTAAAAGATAAAGATAAATATTTCGCCTATACCGCATTATAACTATTTTGTAAATAACTTTTTGGATTTATCCATTTTATAAATGACTATAACTCAAATATATTTTGCAAGAGTTTTGTTTTTGTTTTTTTTCTTCTTCATCTAAAGCGGAAGCAGCGTTATTTCCACCCTCGTAAGAGAATCTCAATGTTTGGGGCTTTGAAAAGTATTTGCATTATGAACGCCGGATACCTACATTCGACCCCATATAATCGAGTTTTAGATCAAAATAATTTGTTTGAAAAAAAAATTATTAAATTAGTTTATAAACCAAAATAAATGCCAAAGTAGTACCTAATGTGTAATGACCCGTACCAAATAATACAAGTTTGACCAAGTTTGACCAAGTTTGACCAAGTTTGACCAAGTTGACCAACCAATAATAGGTGGGGTCAAGTTTTGACTTTTCTGATGAATAATTTGCTGACTAAGATTACCATTTCGTAGGCCTGGCTGACACGAAGTTCATTGCATGTAGGGACCAAACCGAATTACTTCTGAGCAAGAGTTTATGGTCTGTGTTCAAATGCCAGTGATTTTACTCGGGCCAAGTCGCCGGGAATTTTACCTAAAAACAACCCTAGGCTCTATATAAGCCTAGTTTTGGATTCCAAGTGAGGATCCAACCCCAACACCTGAGAGAAAATCCCAAAAACCCGAAAACCCCAACTGGGTCGTTTTGACCCATTTTTAGGCCAATCGGGTTTCAATCGTGGGAGCCGATTCCGGCCACTATCACTGTACACGCGCCGGACAGATGAGATGAGCAGATGATCCACTGCCGCCGGTACTGCAGAACCGTCACCGATGCCGGATCGCTCGAAGTCGCAGCGCCACCGTATCCCATTTCGATTTTCGGCCATCGCCACCAGCCAACCCATAGTCTTTCACCATCGGACCTTCAATCACATTTCCGGGTCCTTTCTCCGATTCATCATCATGAAAGATACGACAAAACAAATTGGTCGAATCATTGATCGAGTTTTTCCGCCACCACGAAGAACCTTGGACCAAGGTGAGGCTACCGATGTGTTCCCCGGTCTCGGTCGCATTGATATGCGGGTTTTGTAAATTTTGATGTCGCTTGGTTAGTTTTCCATTTTAGGTTGTCGTACTACCGAGATGTTCGGACTGAATAGAGTATCCATTGTCAAATTTTGGCAAAATTGAAGTTGTATTAGTGAAATTCGGATGCTTTGTGGGAACATCGACGGTTCAATTTCGAGAAATTAGCTCCCGGATGAAAGCCCCACTTAAGTGATCGGCCTATAGGGCCCATCGTAATTGGGCTCGTCTGAGTTAAATTTGGATGGTCTCATAGTTCTAAAGTTATTCTAAGGCCTTAGATATCCCCAATGTCGTTGGTTCACTATCGGTTCAAGTGATATTTTATTTATATTACAGTATTCACGCCGAGCGGAGCACGATCTCAAGGAAGGACAAGACCGGAAGGTTCAGAGTATGTGAGTTGGTTTATATGTTTTAAATGTTTTAGTATTATATCGGTATATAATTATGGTTAATTATTTAATAAATATATCATTTGATCGAATAGTTGGTTATGCATAAATAGAATGATCTCGTTTTCATATAAGACAAGTTATCATTTGCCAGTGAGTTTTGTCAACATTTTAAATATTTGAAGTTTTATCAGCCTGGATGAAGACAGTGGTATTTGAATATTGGGTACGTGGATTGAGGTTTTAAACCGCTTGAAAACTTATTGTTTTAAGAAAGAGATTTAGATCTTGTGAAATGATTATGATACAAAGATCGTTTTGGAAAGTACTTAGAGAAAAAAACACTGATATATATTATTTCCACTATAGTTTGGAGGTTCATTTGAACCCGACGGCCAAGTTTCGCATGGTGCCGAGGTCTGGCCAATTCGACGGTTAGTAGCGCTGCTACCGCGTTTGAGGTCAGTTTGAACCCGATGGTTTAGTAGCGTCATTATCGCGCCTTGAGTCTCTGTCAACCCGACGGTTTAGTAGCTGCCACTATGTCGTGAGGGCCGCTCTGAACTGACTGTTTAATAGTTACTCTGCCGTGAGGCCTGGCCACCTCGACGTTTGGTATTCTGGGTTTTTGCCATGGTGACGTGAGGTTAGTATCATCCAACGGTTATATGTTATCCCACGTACCGTGGAGGTCCGGCTTCTACCGACGGTTTAGGATGGATACATGGTATGGTACGATGTTATTTAGTTGTTACTTGCAGGATGCTCCAAGCCACCCGACTGGGCTTGGTATTCCGCTTTACACGGGACGTTGAGGTCGGTTTACATCAAGGTTTAAGGATGGGTACATAGTTCGCTACATTGTTGGTTCATTTAGTATGGTACATCGATGGTGTATAAAGTATGGTACATCGTTGGTGTATATGGTACGCATATAACATTTTTGATGGATATCAGTGCATTGTTGGTTCCCGAGTAAGACGAACCCTTTCAATAGCTATAGATTATTATATTTCCATGATTAATTAAAAGTAACATGACGCTATATGTTTTATGCATCAAAGTCCTATGTGATGAAGGAATTCAAAGTTATAAGGTTCTCGGAGTAATGAAGTCGCTTAATTTATCGAGCATGATTTTCTTATTGTCAGGTTTGCAAAGTTTGGGTTTTGTGAAATGTTTGCTAAACGGGAAACCTTACAAAGGAGTGGACGTGAGGTCTTGAGAGAAGAAATTTTCAAAAAAAAATTAAAACATTATTTTTCATATAAATTATGTCACTCACTGAGATTTATTTCTCACGTTTATTGTTTTAATATCTGCTCCTAGGTCCTGGCAAACAGGAAGGCTCACCTCGCGCCTGCATTCAACACCGCTTCGCGACAGCTTGCAGTACTCTATCCCATCCATCCGTCTTGTTTTGTCGACCTGGCTATTTTCATTTTGTAACTCCCAAATTCAAATACTCTTAGAATGCCTGATATTAGTACAAAACTCATATGGTCCTTATTATGTATGAAGTGGTTATGACCTACACTGGGATAGAATTACGTGAATTTTTCTATATAACCCAGGTATCAGGGTACCGCATGTGTTTATTTCTTTCTTATGTGGGTTCCATTGCGGCATTCCTATGGCTCACAAAGGAGATCAGTGAGGGCTGACCACCCGGAATCTGGGAGGTTTCAATGTCCTCACAAATTGGCATCGAGCCTAGGTTTCTAAATCTTTGGGTTGTACACAATGCGACTCATCCAAAGGTTTTGTATGCCTTCCCTAACCTTATCCTTGAAATTGATTAGTTCTTCTTCCCGATGGCACTTGTGAGGTCAGGTATAGACTACAATTGCTGGAATAAGGTAAACTATCTGTAACCAATATCCTTTGCCTCCTCGGATTGATGACTGCTTTGATCGCCCACAGGTGCAAAGATGTTCTCCTAGAGTGACTTGAGGTCGTGGTTCCATTAGGTTGTTGATTAGTGGAATCTGACATTCCCAAAGACGGCATTCAAGAAGAGATACGGCGCACGACTTTTAGTGATGTCTTTTCTACTCACCAATGCCCAGCAGCTTTCATGGATTTAATGAATCGGGTCTTCCGTCCATACTTAGATCGATTGTCATTGTCTTCATCGACGAGACCTCGTGTACTTAGAAGTTTGTGCTGGAACATGAGACACACTGGGTTTGTGGTTGCATTTTAAGGCAACACGCCAGATGCCAAGTTCAGAAAATGAGAATTACTGGGCCAAGTGGGGTTTCTGACATGTAGTTTCACGATGGTATCTATGTGATCCTCGTAAAGCAAGGCGGGCAAATCGGGAGTTTGACTAAAGAAAGGAGATCGAGCCAAAAGGTAAGAGTTTTCGTTTGATTCTTGTAAATGGTTCTTTTCTAGTGGTTCGCTGGGGGGAACTTCTCCTAACCCTAGATGTGAAGGATAGGGGGCGGTAAAAACCCTAATCCTTGGTTATTTGTGTAAGGATTTGAGGGGATTTTGTATGTAGGAATATGATTCATGGATTCTCAGAGTTAGGATTTCATCCTAATCTTAGATCGGTTGATTATAGCTATAAAACCCAGTTTTGGTTTAAAGGTGTGTTTTGGAAGATGTTTCGTTGAATAGAGTGGTTTTGATGTGGGTTTGAGTGCTTAAGGCTGAATTGGTTGGAAACTTATGGTAGTGGGAAGATCATACCCCGCATTTTCAGGTCGGATTTTCTATTATGGCCAGTGTTAGTATTTTTGGCCATAACTTGATCATTTCTGCTCCAAAAAATTAAGTGATTCAAGTGGCTATGTAAACTAGACTTCATGACAATAAATACTCCCTGAAAAATGTGTGTCCAAATTCAGAACCCATTGACCCCAAGATTCATTCAAAGCGGGCTATGTCAGGTGACATATCTCAAGTTTGGATGTTCGAATCAAGGGATTCCATTGAAAAGAAACTCAGCACTTTTTATCTTCAAATGAGTAATATGGAGATAGAAGCATAAGAGGTGTTTATGTTGAGTGCGTTTGTTTGTGTAACCTTATTAATGAGTGTTGGAATGTTGATCCTAGTAAGTGTAAGAAGGAGGCACTGGGGGATCAAGGTTTGCGCTGGAAGGTATAAGGATATACGGCACAGTGGTGATAAAGTAATAGATCACTTGAGTAATTTTCATGTGACACGACTGTGAGGCTAAGGAATCTTATGACTTATTTGCAGACCCTGAGTAGCCTCAGGTTTTTGACTTCTCGAGACTTCATGACATTTTAATCTAAGGAAAGTAGGGATCTTATAACCTTCTCCCCGCTTGTACTATGGTGTATGATGTCAGGAATTACCATTCCGTGCTTTGACTGTGTGAATTTCTGGTGATATATAAATGTATATTTTTATATATATGGAAATCTTTGAATTAACTGGTATATGATGTTTTCAAATATCCATGTGGTTGAATGCTTTGTTAAATTGTTTTAAAGCATGACATGGGTATGAGATCGGTAGAGAGTCCTGGATTGATGTAGCGGACACGGGACTACGATCAGTCCCTGGGTTGTAGTCCCGCAAAAGGTCATAGATATACGGGATATGGGAAAAGATCCTGGAGCAGAAGTCCCAGCAATTTGTCGCTGTTTCTGACGATCCATTAGTCCTTGCGGGAAAGCTTCAAAAGAGTCACCTACGAAGGGTCGAGATGGTGGTAGTGATTGTATTCATGGGCTTCATCATCAACCTAATATCTCAGAAATGCTCATGTTTTGAGATATCTTGAATTATGTATAATTGAAGTGTTTTTAAGGAGCTTGGCTTGTTAGGGGATCTACTAATGTTCGCTGAACTCATCCCCATTACTCCCTCCACCTTAGATGTGTAAGAGACTAATTGCGTGACATGAAAGTTAGACCAGAGGGTTTTTGAGGATGGAAAGATTTTATGCCAACCTTAGCTTGTTGGTGGTTGAGCATACATTTTGATGAATATTTAGTGTTATGTGGATATTTTAAGGGATCTTGAGTTGAGGTCGAGGATCGAGGTATTCTAAAACCCTGAAGGGGTGGTACGCCTGAGAAGCGAGTCAACCCCTACATCGTACCTTTGAAATTATTACAGAGGATAGGTCCAAAGGGCCTATAGATCAGACTTCACCGGGAGGAGCTTTCGAGTCTATAATGTGTTCCACATCTCCATGCTACGTTGAAGTATACTGCATCCTCACACGGTTATAAAAATGTGAGATTGAGTTGAGGGATGACTTATCCTATGAGGAATTGTTTCTCGCATTCCGGGAAGGAAGAGGAGGAGCTTCAGAACAAGACAATATCCTGAAGGTCCTATGGAGAAACCACCGAGTCGAGGAGGCGACTAGGTTGAGGACCAAATACTGAGCCAAGACTCCTCATCTCTTCCATGATCAGTACGAATTCGTGGACGAAATTTTCTTTAAGGGGGGTAGGTTGTAATGACCCGCACTAAATAATACAAGTTGACCTGTCAATCAAATTTGACCAAAGCTTGTTCAAGTCGACCAACCAATAGTGTGGGCTGTTGACTTTTTCAAGGATGAATAATTTTGGGTTGACTAAGACACCATTTCGTAGGCCTCGTCGATACGAGTTCATAGACAGGTAGACCGTCAAAATCCGAATTACGGATAAGAAGTTATGGTCCTGGTAAGTTCAAACAGCAGTATTTTATCAATTTTCAAGTCAGCCCGGGAATTTTACCTGAAAACAACCCTAGGCTCTATATAAGCCTAGTTTTGGATTCCAAGTGAGGATCCAACCCCAAAACCCGAGAGAAAATCCCAAACCCGAAACCCCAATCCCGTCGTTAATCTACTTAGCCAATGGGTTTCAACCATGGAGCCGATTCGCCACTATCACCGTACAAGCCGCCGACAGATGGAGGAGGACATCCGCACGGTCACGGCGGAAATTTCACGTTAACCGGGCCACGGACGCTGCCGGATTGGGCCGGGCAAGGCGCGCGCCACCGTAGGTCACCGGTAATTTCTGATTTTTCGGCCATTTTCTACGCTTCAAAGCACCTTACAGCTCCTTTCCACCCATTTTTGGACCCTCGAACTCATTTCCGTGGTCCTTTCTCCGCATTCATCAACGCTTGAAAGATACGACAAAAACAAATTCGACGATCGTTGATGAGTTTTCCGCCACCACAAAGAACCTTTGGACCAAGGCGAGGCTACCGATGTGTTCCCGGTCTCTGGCTTTCCATTGATATGTGGTTTGTAAATTTTGGACGCCGCTTGGTTAGTTTTCCATTTTAGTTGTTTCGTAATTACCGAGATACCTGACTGAAATAGAGTACCTATTGGTCAAATTTGGCAATCTGGAAGTTGTATTAGTGAAATCGATGTTTTTAGGAATTATCGATTCGCTCAATTTCGAGAAATTAGCTCCCGGTGAAAAGCCACAATTTTAGGTATAGCCTTCCACTGTGTACTCAATTGGCTGAGCAATTTGGATTGTCTCATAGTTCTAAAGTTATTCTAAGGCCTTAGGATATCCTAAATGTCGTTGGTTCAATTATTTGTTTCGTTATATTTATTTATACATGTATTCACGAGTCAGAGACGATCCCCGCTAAGGACAAGACTGAAAGGCTCAGAATATGTGAGTGGGTTTATATGTTTTAAATGTTTTGGGGGTATTATATTGGTATATAATTATGGTTAATTATTTAATAAATATATCATTTGATCGAATGGGTCAAGTTATGCATAAATAGAATGATCTGTTTTCATATAAGACAAGTTATCATTTCATGTGAGTTTTGTCAACATTTTAAATATTTGGAAGTTTTACTGAGTTCCTGGATGAGTATGTGGTATTTGAATATTTTGGGTACGTGGATTGAGGTTTTAAACCTCTTTGAAAACTTATATTGTTTTGGGCAAAGAGATTTTAGATCTGTGGAAATGATTATGACACGCACGTTTGGAAAAGTACTTATGAGAAAAAATACGATATATATTATTTCCACTTATGTTGAGGTCGTTTGAAACCCGACGGTTTAGTAGTTGCCACGGTGCCATGAGGTCGGTTTGAACTCACTAAGCGCAGTTGCCACGCCGCGGAGGTCGGTTTGACCCAACGCTAGCAGTTGCCACGCGTGTCGCGAGTTCGCTTTGAACCCGGCGGTTTAGTAGTTGCTGCGCGCCGCGAGTTCGTTTTAGAACCCGATGGTTTAGCAGTTGCCACGGTGTCGCGGAGGTCGGTTTGAACCCGACGGTTATTGAAGGCCACTTGGCGGCCGAGGTCGCTTGACCCCGACGGCTTGGTGGTTTCGGCTTTTCCACTGCGACGGAGGTTGGTATCATCCAACGGTTATATGTTATTCCACGGCCATGAGGTCGGGTTTACCGACGGTTTAGGATGGATATATGGTATGGTACGATGTTATTTAGTTGCCACGGTGTTGTGATGTCGGGTTTACCCGACGGTTTGGTATTCGCTTGCTACGGACGTGAGGGTCTGCCATCAATTATTAAGTTGATGGGCATAGTACGGTACATTGTTGGTTCATTTAGTATGGTACATCGTTGGTGTATATGGTACTAGCATATGGTTGATTTTGATGGTACGCATTGTTGGTCTCGAGCAAGACGAACCCTTTCAATAGTTACATTATTATATTTCCATGATTAATTCTGTACAACATGACGTTTATATGTTTTATGCATCAAAGTCCTATGATGAAGGAATTCGTGTTATAAGGTTCTTGATAATGAAGTCGCTAATTTATCTGTTAAGATTTTCTTATTGTTGGGTTTGCAAAGTTGGGTTTTGTGAAATGTTTCATAAACGGAAACCTTACAAAGGAGTGGGACGGGAGGTCTGAGAGTACAATTTCAAAAAAAAAATTAAAACATTATTTTTCATATAAATTATGTCACTCACTGAGATTTATTTCTCATGTTTATTGTTTTAATATCTCGTTCCTAGGTCCCGCAGTCAGAGCTCTACCTCGCGCCGTATCTAACACCGTCTTCGCGACAAATAAGTAAAGACTCTATCCCATCCATCCGTCTTTGCTTTGTCGACCTATCATTTTCATTTTGTAACCCTAAATTCCCGCAAATACCAGAATGCTCCATATTAGTATTAAAACTCATATGGGTCCTTATTATGTATGAAGCGGTTACTTTGACCTACATTCGGACAGACTGGCCGAATTTTCTATATAACGAGGTATTAGTATATCAGACGTGTTTATTTTTCTTAAAGGGGTTCCATTGTGCATTCCTATGGTTTGTACAATGAGACTTCATTAGGCTGACCACCCGTAACTTAGGAGGGTTTCCTGTCGCAGTCCTATCATAATGTCAGTATCATGAACAACTACAATCGGATTATCAATGTCACCGGCCCACGCATAAAGGGATAATTGGGTTGAAATATCTAAATGTCATTGTCCATGACAAATGATAATTGAAATTGTTAAATCTTAAAATTTTCAAATCATTGGTTGCTTTACTCAACATTGATACCACCACCACGATATGACAACTAAGATACGCACTAATATCGTTTCTAATTTGTTTTCAAACTAATTTTAGATTTTTTTTTCAAATAAAGTATTTTGGTTTAAAACTCATATAAAATAATTAAACTAATCTTATTGACTTAGACAATTATAAATACTTACAAGAAAAGTATCTTCACTTAATTCCTATGAAAGGTAGCTTTTAAGCGCTTATAAATCATGAAACCACTTTTTTCCATTTAATATTTTCTAACCAAACGAACAAATGATTCTTACTTGTGTAGCTATATATATATAGACACGATATTTTACAAAATTTGACAAACTTTATGCACTTTATTTAAATATTTTTTTAAAAATGAGACAACCCAAAGGTTAATCATCAGGTCTAAGTCATAATAATGTTTATTAAATAGTCATCATTTCCAGTCTACTCAAGATTATTAGAGTTTTACCAAATACTTAATTTTAGGGCCAATAAGATAAAGATAAGTCTAAGTATGTACAAACTTAATTCAAACAATCATGATTAAAAAAAAAAAAAGATGACATGAGCTTTTCCATTTACTTTGATGCAAGTAAAAGAATCGTTGAATGTATTGAAGGAAAGGTATTGCATGAATGCTAAGGTCATATTATCAACACCAAAGTCTTATAAAAAAAAAGTCATATAAAATAAATCATCAGACCAATATGATAATTTTGAAGGTCGTGGAGAGGTATTATTACAATATTTGAGGTAACGAAAGTAGGCATTGACTTGCAATGGTAAATGCAACCATTTATTTTTTCACATATATATAGAGAGAACAAATGATCGCATTTTAAAGCCGTAGAAAAGGCAATGGTGGGGCTCATATAAAACAACTACCAAATCGAACGTAGTACTAGGAATTGGAATAGGAATAGAATAGAAATAGAAGCATTACTACCTTCCTCAATCCTCAATCTTCAATAAGATAACTCGATTACTGTCATTGATAAAATGAATGAGACCATCCTATTTTCTTTTGACTATTTTGTCGCCAAACCTTATGATTTAGTTTAAAATTCACATTGGGATCTTGAAATTTCAAATTCTAAACTAGGGCAATGAATAATGATATTAGTAACTAAAGGAACATCAAGATTTATTAAAAATAACATTTTAGAAGTGTTTTTGAAAAATTCTATAATATTTTGCCTCAAATTTGCTAAACTAAGAACCTATTCTGGTGGATATCAAGGCTAAAATAATAATTAAAAACATAGTTAAAAGAATACCATCCAATATATGAGATAGATAAAGTCCCTTATAACTTAACCAATAATCTTGAGTTCTAATCATATGAATGCAATTACCCGACTTTTATAAGGATTAGTCTATACGATAATATGCCTTAAAAGGCTTTGTTAGTATGCATAAATTTGCTCAAAACATTACTTCATAATTTGAAGTTTTTTCTTCTTATCCCTGAAACATAGTCATAAATACATAAGCTTTGTATTATCCTCATATTTCTACCATTTAAAGAAAAAATTTTGTAAAGTTTTCTCGACCTCTTGTAAAATCAAATTTGGAAATTCTCATAAATTTGGATTTCATGCTTGGTAAATACTCAATGAATTTAGAAACTCAAAGTAATAACAATTCTAATTATTAGCAACCAATTATAGAGATTTATTAGGTAACCAATTAAAAGACCTTTTGAAAATCCAATTTTAAAATCTTACATTTCATTAATTTTTGATTGGATGATAACAAAATACGTTTTTTATTTTCTGCATATGAAATAAATAATGATTTATTTTTTTCCTAAAAAGATGCTTTAAAAAAACATGGAAAAAAGTTTTTTAAATTAAATATTTCTTTTTAACTTAAACGGAAAATCGCTTAATCCCATTAGAATTACAATATTGTATTATGAATAAATATCAGCTAATTTGCTTTTTAGAAATGTTTAGACATAGAAACACTTATAAGTGTTTTTTATAAAATAAAGGTTTGATAATATTTTAAAAAGCACTTTTTGAGTTAAAAACCACTTGAGTGTTTTTTTTTTTTTTTGAGAAGCACTTTGGAGGTTTTTAAAACAATTTTTAAAAAGTTTTGGTGTTGGTACAAGAATAGAACACTTACAGCAGTATTAGGAGATAAGGGAAAATTGAATGGTTTACTAACTTGTAGATAGAGTCTGGTGATTGCAATGTCCGGAAGACAATATTTCACCTCTTCTCTTGTACACTAAGATTCAGTGATTGCCTCCTCAGATAAAACTATCTAATGCTGAAGGTTTGCACAGAATCTTTCAACTCCAAAGAAAAACTCTTTTCACGCTTTTTCTCTCTCAAAATGAATGCACGAAGCTAAAATGTAGAAAAAAACAAAACTAAGAATTTAAACTGTATCGCAACCTTTCGGAAGCTGCAACCTTTCGAAGATGCATTGTTTCAAAAATAAAAATAAAATAAATAAAATCTTTGATTTATATCAGCCCACTGACGCCCCAAGGCCCAAGGCTAAAGCAGGTTCAGGTTTCTAGTTCATCTAGGATTGATAAAGCAAATGCCAAAACAAATCACGAGAGAAAATACACGAGGAGGTATGAAAATAGATTATCCACATTTCCATTGAAGATTGGGAACAACTTATATCAAAAACTAGAAATGCCAAAACCAAACATTAAATAATTATAAGTAGGAAACTTTGAATTCAAAAAAGATTATATAATCAAAATCTCTGAAAAACACTCATTGATAGGATGCGAGATGGAAGCTATTGAGCCACGAATCTAAAGACCTGGAAACAAATTCAAAAGGGAAAAATTGAGAATTCTTCATAGGTCTTATCAGTTGCGGCTAAACCCCTAATAACCGAGGTTGGGGTTGATTCAAACCCAACTATGTATATGTCTTAGAGATGTTAGGCATAACCAATTCCCGAGATTCACGCTTTTTAGGGCTTATCTGCAAGCAGAATCATCATTTGAATGAGTGTATTTTACTTGTTATCAAATTTAGAGTTAGATTGTATGAATGACGAGTAATACATAAGGCTTTAACTCTAAACATCCAAAACCAAACTATGATGGATCTAGATCGAGAAATATCCCTAATAGTATCAGAGTATACTATAAGGTTATGACTTTCATAGTTAATCCAAATTGCCTTTTGTCCTCTCGAAAAGATCAAACTTTAATATGGCAAGCAAATGAAAAGAACTCTACAGTCATAATACCAAAACCAATTCCTTGGGAATGTTTAACACAATCTAAGGAATGGAATTTCAAACAACTTTTAGCTCCAAAACCTATAGAACAACCAAAACTAATGTCCATAACTGAGGATGAACAAGGAAATGTCGAATCAACTTTGAACCTAGAAAAGAACATCTAGAAGTCATATTCAACATAAGTTCTTCAGAATTCATGCACCTATAATTCGAACTCCCTTCAGAAGATCAAATATCCAGTCAAACTTGAACTTGGAAGAAGTAGATTATACTTCTACGATTCCAGATTTAAAATAGGCCAATACGAACAAAACTTGGAAAATCTCGGATAGTCCAAACTTCTATTTCTCAAATGATATTGAAGCAAATGATAAACTGCTGAACTCATGATGATGACAATGCGAATTTAATGATAGATAAAGAGATATCACACGGAAAAAGAAGCCGATTCATCAAAACATCTTTGAGAAATGCAAGTGATTTTTCTCGGCGTTATGAGTAGACAAAAGAGAAAAGTTTAAAACGATGGTATCCAAACAATGGAAACAATGGAAATGAATATTCTGTGTTTTGTTTATTTTGATATCTATCACGATAAAACAATAGTATTAATTATCTATTTGCACGGAAATTAACATGTTCTAAAAAAGGAATGGATGACCACTTTGAAAGAAGAAAGTGTCGAAACTTGCATCCTCCTTTAGAAGAGATAAAAATTGTTGCTTAGGGAAGCTAGAAATTATTGCTTCACCCTTGAAAACAATAAGCACTAAAGAAGAAGAAACAGAACCCCTGAAGACTTAAGAATGCAAAAAAAAGGTGTGACAAAGTAATTTTACAAGAATCAAATACTTTAGAGACTCTATTACTCTCTAAACTAGATATAATTGAAAATATTCTAAACCAAAAAGAAATAGAAAAGGAAAAACCTTTGTTTAGAGAAATCAAATTAACAAACCCTTAAAACTAGGGAGAAGTGGAAATGAAGAAGATTTAATAAGAAACTTTAACTCAAAGGTTGAGAAGCTATAAAAATCTAAATGGACCTTCTAGCTAAAGATAAATAAACTGTAGAATTGATTATGATACATAATCATTAAGAGAAATAATAATACTGGAAAATGGAAATGAATGAGAAAATGATAAAATAAATAGAATAAAAAAACTTTGAATCAAAAAGAACAAAAACTTTGTCCCAAGATAACTCTGCTAGATTTAATTTGAAATAAGACCCCAAAAGAAATCAATATGTAGCGTTTTTGTTTACATGAATGGAACGTATTGATGGACTTTAGAGACTGTAAATTCTGTGTTCTTGAAATTAAAATCATTATGGCATCTCATAGCGATTTATTAAGGAGATGATCATAATGAGTCAATTCAAAACATTCTTTAGAGTTCTGAGGAAAGCCTTAAGGTCTTTGATTGGATAAATTGTCTTCAATATAAGCAAGAAAGACGTTTTATCCAACTAAGTACAAATGAAGAAGGTGAACAAAATGCAGTCTTAAGAAATAAATTTTTAAATGTAGTACCAAACATTTAAAATTTTTGAAGGTGAAATAACCAAACATTTCATAGGAGACCCCAGAATTTTTGAAGAAAGAAATTTTGAAATCCTTTAAAATTTAAAATGTAGAACAGTGATTTTAAATGGTATCATGATGTGTTCTTAGCAAAAGTTATGGCTAGACGAATCTGAGAGCCTCTTATTGGAAAGAAAAGATTCCTTTATGGGCTTCCAGGCGCCAGCGAAAAAGTTGAGAAACCGTAGAGAAAAATAAGCAGACCATTCATATGATGAACTTGCCATGGAGATCTCATAGGAAGTAGAAAAGGAAGGTTTGAAGTTGTGTTCTCGACTAAGACTCTAATATCAAATAAAGAGATTTAAAAACTTCAAAGAAAGATTTAGGATCTTTTTGTGTGCAATATGGTATTGAAATGCCAGTTGCACCTTCACAAAAACATAAACATTATAAAGAGAAACCTTATAAAAAATACAAAATATAAATCTTACAAACATAGAATATTAAGCCCCATTATACCCACGAAAACATAAGCAAAGTTAGATGTTTGAAGTGTGGTCAAGGAATCATGTGCTCCCACTGAAAACAAAAGTTAAATGTTTTTATGTCAGATGGCAGAGAAGAAGAATATTATTAAAAATGATACTTCTTCTTACAGATTAATAACTCTGAAACAAAGAAACAACTTGCTCGAAAAAGAACAAAGTCAAATAGGCAAAAAGAGAAAAATGTTTATGTCAAATAAATGTTTTAACTGGCGATCAAAATTATTCACTGAAATGATAGATCAAATTGAGAATAAGAAATTAAATCCAAATATATAAGAAAAATTATAGAATAGCAACACTAAACGAAAATCCTATTTACAGTACTTGAAATATAAATAGGATAAAGAATATTCATAGAATATTTGAAGATCGAACATGACTGATTAAGATCTACAAATAAATTAAAGCAAATTAAAACCCAAATTGAAGAACTAAAAGGTTTTAATCAAGCTATGGACAATATAATATCAAATCCTGAAAACCAAAAGAAATCTTAACACCCTGAAATTGAAGGAAGAATTAGAAAGTTTTTGTTAATAGTATGACTATTGTGCAAAACAGAGATAGTACAAAAAAATTATATATTAAAAATCAATCATGATTTTTAGTCGAAGCTTTCATAGCTTTGATCGATTGAGTTGGTTGAATTGTATCTGAGAATGATTAATTCCTCTGCTGTATATTTTGCCAAAACTTAAAGACTTTGCGGTACAATGTTCTTTTGAAAATCTGTCCTAGCTCTATGAGCATATATGCAAAAAGATAGGTGTTTGTATAAAAACTTCATTTTGCTAGTAAAAAGCGATCAAATTATTTTAAGACTCATTTCTTAACCCAATTATATCCTTTCTACATAGATAGTAGGGGTTCAAACATCCTAAAATATCAAAAAATTATTTTGAATTCATCAAATTAGTAGAAATAAAGAAATAAACCAAATTCAAGATCACATTAGTATAGTCTGACAAAAACAAAAACAAGTGAAATTTCTTAGAAAGAAATTCAATATAAAGACGGAGAAAACTGAAATCGACTCCGGGATAGGATTAAATGAGTCACAACGAGTGAAAGCAATACATCTTCTTGATTCCAAATGCTTTTTGGAATGAGAAAGCAACATATGAATTTCTTTCTTAGTATGAATTGATTTTAATGAAAAACAAATTCCATGGCAAAGCAATTCAAATAGGTCCGAGAACTCTAGAATCTTTGCAAAAAAAAAATTAATGATCTTATGGCAAAATTTAATAAGACAGTCGCTCTCCTTGGGTTGTGCGACTTTTACGTTAGCTTGAGAACTAGAAAGAGGAACTCTAAGACTTGTTATAAGTACCAAACCCCTTTGAATAAAGTTTTACAATGGATTAGGTATCCAATGCCTAATAAAAATACTTAATTCAAGGATTTATAATGCAACAATATATTCAAAATTTATTCTTAAATAAGTTTTGGCAGAATTCAAATTCAACACGAAAGATAGTAACTGACATTTCTGATTATTTGGGCGTTATGAATACAGAATGTAATGCCTTTGGCCTTGAAATGCTCGTGCGAGTTTCAAAAATATGATGAATGATATTTTCAATGATTATGCAAAATTTGATTATGCGTTGATGATGTTATCATGTTTCACTTCATTAAACTGGCCTAACATCCATCTTCTCATTAATGAGGCTCAATAGTTTAGTATCTATCTCAAAAACCAAAGCTGAAACAAAAAATAAGATTTACGAGTTTTGATATTTATCAAGAGTAAAATCAGAAGTCTATTCGAAGAACGTAGAATTTGCTATGAAATTTCATGATGAAATCAAAGATAAAAATGTTTAGGAGATTTTTAAGAAGTTTAAAATATGTTTGTAGATTTTACTTGAGCCATGAGTTTGGTAAACCTTTATTTCAAGGTTAAAAGAAAAATCATGGCCATGAAGTCGAAAATGAAAGAGGATATCTGCAATTGTCGAAACGAGGTTGAAATCTTAGGGTTAAAGAACTGCAGCAGCCAGAAATCGGCCGCTCCGGAAGCTTTCTTATTATTGAAGCAGTGCCAGAGCATAGGATATGAGTGGGAATCTTAAACAAATTTTAAAACAAAAATTTGGTGTCAGATTCATTATGGGAATACAGATGAGTCCCAGATCAATTATTAAATGTAAAAAAAAAAATAAATTTTACTTGCTTAATTGTTCTTTGCATTCAAAAATTTCAAAGCGAAGTTTTAACAAAAATTTCTTTTAATTGATTGAAGTGCCAAATAAATCTACAAAAGATGTTTAAGCAGTTTTTGCCATATGGCAAGCAATTTTATGCATTTTGATTTTGAAATAGAATTTATCAAAGGATCTTCAAATTTTTACATTGTTGTGATTTTCTCTCACGAGGAATTTTACGGGGAAAATGAGCAAACAAGACCTATCAAGCGAAATGACGAGAGTCGTATGTCACGATGTCGAAGGACCAGGCTTCCATCGTTTGAAGTTTTAGGGAAACCAAAACCAAAGTAATAAACTAAACCAATCTATATTCAAAAGAATCAAAATTGTTGATTTAAGGTTCTGAAATTGGATATAAATAAGCAAATTTGTTTTGAGCTTCAGAATTTTTTTCAAAGAGATGGTTACTGTCTCGAATATTTCTAAAACAGTAGATTCTACGGGTTCATGTGTGAATGCGAAGATGATTCAAAAGTATGCTTGTATCAAGACACATGAAGTGCGGTATAGCGTACTCAATCACGAAATTTTTAAAAATCATTTTAGGAAAATGATTGAGACAAGAATATTTTCTTCCATGAAAGCATTTTTATGAGAATTTTGTTCATAAATATTTGATTATTGATTCTGAGGCGTAGTTTAACACATGTTAGGCATTGCGTTCATGGTTTTTTCAATTGGGAGAAAAACCCCGAACATCTTTTCCCAGCGGTTTGGGGAATGAGTGAAGAGCAAGTTTGTTAGAAAGCAATTTATGTCACTTGAGAATTAGAAAATCTTGATTATTTCAAACAAATTGTGAAAGTTTTTTCCTTTGGGAAATAGTTATTTCTTGTCCTTTTTGCTCTCAATTTAGAATCCTTGGATTCTTTGTTGGAATTACCTCCAGTAATTTCTGCCATATTAAGTGACATTTGGTTAGGGATTGAAAATCGAGGTGGGTATCTTGAGAATTTCTCAGACACAGTCCTTTGAGGTCCGTGGGATTGGCTTGATTACTCAAGAAGCGAGTCGAAATCCCGCAAAGACGAAGGTATCTGTTGTGAAGTGCCGGCCTTTGAGACCCGATTCAGCTGAGCTTACGTCGAAAAGTCATTTCTTGAATTCAATCTGAGGCCTATACCAGAACAAAGAGCAGGTCTTTGAAAATAATATCTGTGGCACGGTCGAGGAGGATGATGAGGAAGGCATGACCTCGAGCTGCACGTCTAGAAAACGAGGCGTGTTATGGACTCTACACCTTGAGTAATGGGACATCGAGATCCGTGAGTCGAATTTTTTTAGAGGAAGCAGAGGCTGAAAATCTCGGTGCAGGACTCTTGAATTGCGTTAATCGATTAAGTTGGAAGCAGAAATAAGAGATTAAACTGGGGGATCCACGAAATAGTTGATGACTCGAACTGTGAAGTTGGCCACGACTCTGCATATTGATGTGATGCCTGTCTCCAGCTACGAAAACAAAACAAAAAAGAAAAAATTTAAACAAAGTAAATTTAACTAGAAAAAGCATATTATACTGAAAATGAGTGATTGGATATCTTGTTCAAGCCTGATTTCTTTTCAAAAAAGAAACAGAACTCAAATTTGAAAGATCTTTGTCTCCTCTTTTCAAAGATGCAATCTTGTATTTGAAAACAAGTGGATGTAATTTTTAATTTTCGAGTCGTGATTTGAGAGGAACTTTGGATCAGTGAAATTAGTATATAAGGGAGGGATGTATATACCTGAAAGCGGTGAGATTGCAGAGGAAATAAATAAAGAGAAATGAAGTTTATTGAGAGCTTTCCTTTTGTAACATCTTTCGATCATTTGTGCGAGGAGCTTTAAACGTCTGAATCTTGGAGAATGTTTGTGAGTTGAATAAAATGTTTTTGTTCAATGTTGCCTCTTATTCTTTATTTTATTATTTCAGTACTAAAATATTTAAAAAGTATATTAAGTGAGCTTAATAAGCTTATCTAAATCTAGAGTCACTGAGTAGAAATATAAGAGTAGCTGTGCCAAATACCAAAAATATTTGTTTAATTTCACCAATATGATTATTTTTAAGATCATGATTTATTTAAAAAAATCGAGATAATATCATATTTTTTAAAAAATTCAAATAATTCAAATATTTTACAAAAATTTCTATATCATAAAAAGAATTATTTTATAAAAATAATTGTTTTAAAGTTTTTATTAATTTTTTTTTTTAGAGTTTTTTTATTAATACAAATGTTTATGTATGTTTATTCATTAGTTCAAATATTTTATAAATATTTTAAAATAATTTGTAATCATAAAAATTAGGTATTTATTAATGCATATTTATATATGTTATATTATTCCCTTATTACATAAATATTTTAATTTATTTTATCAAATATTTAAAATTTATAATCATAAAAATAGTTAATTTAGAGGACGATTTATTAATATGAATTTTTATATTCATTTATCATTTGTAATAATTTTTTTATTATTATGATATCCTATTTTATAATTAAATATTAAATATATTTTGGTAATTTTAGTGATATAAAGCGATTTTATAAGTATGAAATATATTCTGAAAACTTTATAGAATATTCTTTATAAAAACGTTTTGATAGAAAGGTTTGTAGAAAGAAAACATTTTGATTTGAAACGAATGCTTATACATAAAGTAGTAGGAAGCACGGCGCGAAAAGTGGCTATACAGAGAAGAAGAAGAAGAGTAGATGTTATTAATTTAAGAATAAGAATTTATGATACAGATAAACCAATACAAATAATTATTAATTTATTAAACCATGTATTCTGAAACTGGATATTTAGTATAAAAAAGAAATAAAAAATTTCTTAAATAATATAGGTTTAGAAATATTTTTAATAGTAATATGATTTTTTTTTTTTTATGAAAGAAGTGTATTTGAAAATTTTAAGAAGATATTTTCAAAAATTAAAAAATTTTATATAAAAATATAATTTAAAAAAATATTTTTATAATTTTGAATGTTTTTAGGAATTAACTTTTAAAAGATATATTTTATAATTTTAAAATTTAAATTTGAAATTGCTTTAGTTTTAAAATTTTAAGCAATCTTTTAAAAATAGGCACTTTTTAAATTATGTTATTGATGAGGAGAAAAATACTTAATTATTTTTCAAACTACATAGTTTTTAAGATTTTTAATTATTTTTTAAGTTTCCACACCTCAAGTAATTCACATCAGTAATGAAAAAAACATGAGAGGAGGTATGGAAGGCCAAAATCGTCAATTGTCTTCTCCTCTCTTCATAACTATATGTTAGGGTGCTATATATATAGATCAGAAATTTATATTTTTGTAGCTGAAACCGATCCACAAGCAGTATCACGGCCAAATAAGTGGTGGTGGTGGTGGCGGCCGTCGTCGTGGTGGTGGAGGACTGGCGATCAACTATAAGTCGATCATTCCGTCTCGGCTCCTGATCAATCGGCTAACAGGAGGCAGGCGGCCGAGGAGGAGGCAGGGCTGTATAGTTCCCCATTGCAAGTAATTTATAAAAAAATTTCTGTATAACATTACCATATTATGTACTCTATACCTCTATTCTGCACTCATTAAAACTCTCTATGCTACTTCTACTTCTGCAATCACAAACTATAAAATTTAATCAGAATCTCACATTGATATAAATATTCTATAGAATTATAAATGCATTCTGATCCCATTAGAAGCCTCAACACGAACTCCCTGTTCCTCAGCAGACCCAGCCTCAGCCTTGCGAACTCTGCCCTTCATCCGGCCCAGACTCATCTACAACTACTGTTCAAAGTCAGTACGCCTCAGGCTCCTGCTCCTCAGCCGAAGCGAACTCCTGTTCAAGAGATGATCATTGGCAAAAATGAGACTCTCCTTTTTGTGACCAAAAAAGGAGGAGGAAAGTAATGGGTGGTGGGTTTCTCCTACCTGCAAATGGATCTCATCCTTCAATTTGATCCCTCTAAAAGGAGGTGTTTAGGACATCAAGGACATCTATGCCTTGGTTTCATAGACCAAATGTGCCAGAGCAGGTCGTCTTGTCTGGTACGACCGATGCGCTCCGTTTCTGCTGATGTCGCAGATTGCGTTGCCGCAAATCGCTGATCGCTTTTCTGGTGACTTACCATCAGATCAGGCAGTCCCGCTGTGTGCAGCAAGTATCGAATCTGGGTTTGGTGACCGGAATAGCTCCTCAAGCGAACTTGGGGATAATGTTGAGTACATGGAGTCCCTCAGATCTCTGATCCAGCTCACGGTTCCCGGGGGTAGCACTTTGGCGCTCCACCATCTCCGCCTACCCATAGATATCGCGACGATTCAGCAGGGTGAAGCAGTAACTCTCCCAGCACCACTCAGACGATCTCAAATGAGTATAGCGAAGGCAGCGGCCATAGAATCTCCTCACCACTGGAGCCTTGGGGATAGGGATGTCCCTTACTCTCGGAGATAAGTATCGGGACCCAGCTTTCTAGTAAGGGAGAGTATTGGAGCAATGTTCTATGGCAGTCATAGAGCAACACAAGTCCGACATACCGTTCACATGAGTCTGCATCTAGATCTATAGTTCTGATTGGTTGTGCGTCGAAGACGTGGTGTCTCCTGGAGGGACGGTAATTCAGACCGAGTACGGAACCGCCGTTCTATCACCGACACGTTGCCTTGTCCTATGGTTCTATGGGTTCTGTTTGCTCGATCCCAGCTGAATCTGAATTGCGTTCCCAGTAAAGTATTTCAAATCCATGTTGGCTCCGTCCCCGTTGCTGTAGAGTTTTCAGATAAGGTCAGATTGTTCCAATATTTCATCCAGCTCCAGTGATGTCCTCAGCTCGGGTGTTCAGCTATTTCAGAGCAGTGGACTATGGACTCTTCAGGGCTTGTGGGGCCGGGATTATTGTTCGGATTATTAATCAGCGGTGATAAATACATTTGGGTCAAAGAGAAGTTATCTGAAGGGAGATCAGGGGCTGTTTTGGGCCTTAGACGGAAGATGGTGTGAACTTATGGGTTGGATTCTTTATGTTTAGATTATCGTAGACATTGTTGCATTATGGTTTTAGTTTAGTACTTGTATAGTTGGAATTCGTCGTCTTGAAATAGGAGATTTGAAGTTGATTGTGAGTCAAAGTTTACTAAAGTGGCTTCAGGTCTACTGGTGTAGTTACTGAGCAGTGCGTGTCTTTCTTTGGTTTGTTCAAAGCTGATAGGCCTCCTTTGTTTGGGAGGCTTTGGGGCGGCTTGATAGTTGCTGAGATATTTATAATCTTGATTAGTGTGGATCTATAATATTTTCACATGTGGGATATTAATTGTGTTCTACCGTGGAGTTCTTGGTTGCCATGTTTGTGGGGGTATGTTACTTGTTTTGAGGAGGTGCACAGTCCGCCAACGTCTTAAGTTGCTGGTTATGTTTTGGTTCTCACTGTGCAGGGATGTGGGCTTATGTATACATGGTCGAGTTTGCTTGTTGCCACTGTCTGTGGGGATTAGTTGTTCTGCGTTCTTGTTGGTTCAGCACTTTGTGTGGAATCATGTGTCGAGGCGATGCCCACTTTACAGGTTTTCAGGGAGGTGTTGTCAGTTTGTTTTCTTTAGATTGTGCTGATTTCAGTTGTGTATTCTTTGTTTGTTGGAACTTCTTGGCTTTTTGGAAAATAAGTGCTTAGCTATCAGAAAAAAAAATATGTTTAGAATTAGGCCTCGAGCTAGTCTTGGCCGTCTTTAGACGGTAAACGGAGTTGAGGTCAGCCAGAGCATGAGGCCATTCGTTCCAAGGAGGAGTGGAGTTTGGAACCTTTGGGAAAGAAATGTCTCTTGGTTTAAAGCGAAATCATTTCAAGTAGAAGTGGAGGATAGAGATTACTATCATTGTGATGTGAGTTTTTTCTTCACATTATTCTA
Source organism: Tetrastigma voinierianum (assembly GCA_016808115.1). NCBI lineage: Eukaryota > Viridiplantae > Streptophyta > Magnoliopsida > Vitales > Vitaceae > Tetrastigma > Tetrastigma voinierianum. The sequence goes on along the minus strand of JAEQBH010007452.1, from coordinate 18,120 downwards.
TTATTTCATGTTTTAAGTTTTAGATTTGGTTGGAAGCGATTGATATGGTATTGATTTTGTTTGTGCCTTTTCTTTAACTGATTGCTTAAGTTGTGCCACTGCAATTCAGATTTATGTTTTTCTTTCTCTTTTATGATGTAGATTCACTGTCGTGAAGGGGTTCCTGACGATGATGCTATCGATACAAAATATGTTTTTAGTTTAAATCAGTGCACTGTATTTTGATTCATTTACTTTTTTTCTATTTTATTTCCCTTGGCATTTTCCTTCATTTTTAGCAATGGGGAGATGTTGTGTAATGTGCGTGTGTTGAGACACACTTAACAGTGTATCTGAGGAAAATTGAAGGGTGAAATTTGTTCATTTTGCTCGGATTCAGCTAGAATCGAGCATGATCTTTGACGCTTTGTATCAAAAGCATTGTATATGTTTCGGCGTGAGCTTTGTTTTCTTGATTATGTTATTCTGATTAGGTTTGGATAGTACCATCTCTATCATTTTACGTGTGTTTGTCGGGAGAAGTTATAGTTAGATTCTTTTTTGGTTTAGGAGGCAAAAGTTGGTAATGTTGCGACCAATGTTTACCATTGGTTTGATGATTCCATATATGATGTTTAAGAGCTTGATTACAAAAGCGTAAGAGCATCTTTATTTTTATATAGCTTTAAGAAGAGTTTTGAATTCAACTACAGAGAGGACCATGTAAATCTTTATCAATTTCTTGATGTGCTTTCAACTTTTATCCTGTGTAGCCCGCTAATATTAAGATTATATATCTTGCCTGAATTCCTTGTCTGCAGTCATTTATGTCTTATCACCATATCCTGGTGTTATTAGTCACATTAGAATTATGCTGTTCTTGGCTAGTCACTGCTTAAAGTTGTTCAATGTTTGATGAAAACTACGATAACACTGAGGTCATATCGAGGCTCACAAACCTCAGGAATAATAAGTGACTTGTTGAGTTATCTGAGTGTCACATTTAGGTCAGCCGAAATCCAGTATATGATGGCCGATGGGGCACAGTATCTGACGAGGTCAGTGCCGCTGGTCGAAGGATTTGAAATAAATGTGAAGCTAGTAAAAGGAAGGGATGAAATTTGGGTCGAGGTTTTTCTCCACCCACTAATATTTTAGCTCCCACTATTATCTCATATGTTGAAAGATTAATTCTGGCATGAAAGGAAACGTAATTTAAGGTAGCACATTAAATTGTTTGCAAAGTAGGAATTTATATCTCTAAACTCACAACTGATTTTAACGTGGCGAGCAGTTTAAATGCTCACGGGAGATCATCTGAACTCTTGATGTGGCTCTCGAGCATCACCACCATCTGCAAAGTAGTTTTATTTTATTTTGTTAAACTATTTCTTTCTTTATTCTTATTATTATTATTATTTTTTTGTTGATGAAATAAAGCTTTTTGTGAAGGTTTGTAGACATGAAATCATGCGAGATCACATAAGAAACCATACCATCTTGATACATCTAATAACCTTGTTGGAATGTTACTATAGTTGCTTGTTGTGGAATGGTCATTTTCTCTACTCGGTGGAAGTAGAAAGGTCAGTAGCTACTGAGAAGGTTTATAGTAGTGGAGGGATTCTTGTCAGAGTGTATGAGCCCGAATGGGATCTCTCATCGATAGTGATCTTCTTCCGTTTTTCTTTATTGGTGATAGATGGAAGTAATCTAAATGTTTTCACTTCTTTTTATCGGTTGAACTTCTTTGTGTTATCTACAGTATTTTAAATGTTAGGATGTGTCGCGAATCACCATGAGTCTATTCTTGTAGCCCAGGTTTGTTGAAAACATGTGAAGCCTCGAGATAATATCGAAAACCTATGTGATAAGGAGTATTATGGTATTATTTACCTGTAGTTCAATCTTCCAGTTTCTATCTTTATGTGATGAATTACTATTAGAAGAGGTTTAAGCTGGGAGCTTGGAAGAAAAGGCAAGCACATTGTTTGCTGGTGGATTTTTAGTGAAACTTGAGGAATGTGTATCTTCTTTGAACATTAAGAGGCAATAAGGAGAATTTCAAAGCTCTTTGTCATCCATTGCCATGGTTGGATTTTCACAGGCCACATGGATTTTGTTAATTTCCTCAGAAGCATTTGAATAGTTACATGGAATTAGTAATAGTATTTAAATATCAAAGTTTGAGTGTTTAATACTTGTAAGTTTCTTTGGTCGAAACAAGCGAAAACTTGCACATTTTCCTTTTGTGAGGTTTCAGCATTGTTTTCCTTTGTGTGATTTCTAGCTAAAGAAAGCCTTGAAAGAGGAGTTAGGTACAACTCACTCATAGGAGTTTGCTAAACATTCTAAAGTGCTTGATATCTCAAAAGCCAAGCAAATAAACCAGCGCGTGAGTTGTGTTACATTCATTTATGTTTGTGTTTGTGGGTTTTGTATAATTTATTATATCATTTATCTATAAGAGGAAGAGAAGGTAAGCGATGTAAATATCTCAGTCCTCTTTGTGGTGGTATGAGTTTAAAATTAAGAATATAGTTAACATAAAATTGTAAAAATAATAATGGAACCTTAGAGGATATACGAGAGAATATTTCAAAGGGTGCACTATGTTGAGAGTTTGACATCAACATTGAATTTATGTTATATTTATTTTCTCAAATTGTTAATTTGTTTTTAAATAAAACAATTGATAAATTGGGGCATATTCTTTAGTCGATCCTTGCATTTTGAAGACCTTATGTTGCATGGATTTGAATCTGGTTCCAATTAAGCGATTCCTAGAAATTAAGTTTTCAAAAGTACTTTATGTGTTCAAGTTGAATTTTAATCTTTGAGATTCATGTTTTAGTGAAAATTATTAAGTGATTAGACGAGTTATTGCATTTATATTTAAACTTTATACCACTTGAGAGTCTTTTAGTGAGCATATCCTTTGTATTTTGGTACATTGTAATATCCAAAAAATAGTGTATGGAAAATAAGATAGAACATTGAAAAATGCTAAATATACGATCCACTTTAGATTATATATTTAAATAATAAATTTGCTTGAAGCTTTTTAATAGAATTTCATTGAGACTCATTGCACATAGTGCGCCTTAACTAGATATCTGAGATTGGATTCTGAGGCTCTTATTATGTAAAGCCCAGTGAAGTGCAGCCTTGTAGTTATTGAAAAGCGTATTTGTAGATGCTCAAAGGACTTCCTGATAGCACGGCCCATTTGTTGAAGGTGATATTTAGTTAAATAATCATTTAGCTTTTGAATTTGTTGAACTCATTGAGGTTTGCGGGTTATTGTGTACAATTGAGGCTTAGCGTTGTGGTTGATGAGCATTAAGGTACGGATACTCAAGGATTTTAATGTTTTTGTGCATTTGTGGAGCTTTTGTATGAATTTTGAAGATGTTTAAAGTCTCGGTATTTAATGGTTGATGAATTGTTCTTTTGTGGGGCCCATGGAGTCTAGTTTATAAAGTCTTTCTTGATTTAAGGCATGGGATGAACCTTTAAAGGGCTTGGTTGGTTACTAATTAATGGAAGCAAATAATTAAGAAGAATAAATAGGTTATTTAATGGTTGAACTCTTATATAGTAATATCATATTATTGTGCACAGATGAGAAAAGACATAATGGTAGATAAATAGACATGTAGACATAAAACATGATTTGGAGGATAATCAATTAATAATTGTACTATCTTTGCTCTTTGGAGATGTATTAGTCATAGTGACGAGTGGTGCTTGAAGATTATTTAATTAGGGTACATTAGAGTTGAATTTTTTTGAGATAGGGAGGAACTAAATTAGAAATTATTGATAGTGATCAACAATTTGGTTGTTATGAAATATATAATAAGTTAGAGAGCTTGTGTCTTTTTCCACCTTAAGGACATGATACCATTTGACGAAATACCTTAAAACCATTTTTTTGTTCTTTTAAGACATTATGACATCGATTTTACATTTTTTTAAAAGTTGTTATGGTATCAATTTTTCTTAATGTTGGTTCTCTCGAGTTGGAAATGATGAGGACCCAGAATCTCGGTGTTGTCTTTCGCAAAGTACAATATTGTCCTCAAATATGCAGGTGGCCTTCTCTCGAAGCTTGGGTGACCTGAAACCTATTTATTTGCCCATGGAGGTATGCTCTCTCTTTGCTATTGTTTGTTGTAAAATCTTCTACTTATGACTTTGATAATGAAGGATTTCTTTTCAATTACGAGTTTACAAGATTATTGAGACCTTGACGATATACAAAGAAATTGAATGAAAGTCGAGGTGTGCATCATGTTAAAGGAGAAAGCTGACATGTCGGGCGTCACAATGAGGAAGAAAACATTGTATCCATTGAAAACATATAAACCCGATTTTGTTGTACTTTTTATACCTGAAGATCATTTTGGAACTAGGGTGTTTTCACTTATATTCTGTCCCATAATCATTCTTATGGACCTCATTTGTCACTTCAGGATGAGGTGACAATTAATTTGGACCAAGATAAACTTGTTAGGGAGGATTTACAGATTCGCATAAAGGAGGAACACATTGGTTGATTCGTGTTTTTACCACCCCCGAGGTCATTCACATTTTATATTTTGTTTATTTTCTTTGAATTTTATGCCACATTTACCTCGATTCCTATTTAACAAACTTTTTGATTGGTGTGGTTTTCCACCTTAAGTATCATAACAGTGGCGAAGCAAATGTTCATCCACACGTGGGACGAGTGGAACATGATGTCGGCAAGAGGTAAAATATCATATATTTCTTTGCATGTTCAAATGCAAGGTTTCTAGGAAGAATGTAGATTTCATGTGTTTTATTTTTCTAGTTCTCATGGATCGGTCGGTGTCAGGAGCATAAGGATTACTTAGGAAGTGATTTAATCTTTATCACTTAAAGTCATATCAAGCATCATTAATTTATGTGTGTTTCTAACATATAAGCGACCCAGACATTGAAAATTTTGCATAGTAGAAATTTATTCTTTGTCATTTGTTTTAAGTGTGTACATTATGGATAGAGTGGGAAGTAGCAGAGCCAAGCTATTGACTCGGCTCTCGAAAAGAAATCGACTCGGGCTCGGCTAGTGGCTGAACGAGTGGGAGCTTGGCGCAATTTAGGTGATAAATTTCGGCGGCCGGCGTAGGAGCTTGGACATTAAAGCCTGACATAGGGGACTAACTATAGGGGGGTTTTGGCCTCCTAAATCAGGGTTGATGAGTAAGTGAGACCATGGGGAAAGAAGGCTTTAGTAAAAATTCGGGACCCATCAGTCGGCTGGGCAGCAGGGAAAACCCGCTGCGAGTCTCAGAATGAATGGGGATCTGGTTTTTCATCGGTGTGATCAGTCGGAGCTCGGCGCGCCGGATTGAAATCTTGGTCATGTGTCGGATATCGATGTAATGGATCATCGAGAGGCTGCAGATCAGGTCGAGCGTGGATGGCGAATGCGTGGATCCTCCACGAAGCGAAGTGAAGGAGGCGGCCCGGCAAGCCGAGGCAGTGTGGGACTCGAAGCGAATCCAACGCCGTCGGGCAGAGGATATAGATCTCGGATCTGCTCGGTACTTGAAAATGGTACCGATAAATGTGAAGGTGTCGACGGTATGTTAGGTGTGGATAAGTGCGTGAGAGAGGAGTCTTGCAGATGAGGGGACGTCGGGAAGGACGTGGATGTTGGGTGTGAGCCGTTTGGTGCGATCGGTCGATCACCGGTGTCGAGGATCAGATTCTGAATGTGAGGTATTGGAACTCATGTGGAAGCTATGGGGGCGAGGTGGCCGTGAGAACCTTAGACAGGAGTTTCTTGGAGTGCCCAGGTAGCATTGAGGCTGAGTGCACGAGACCCGGTGTCTGATCAGTTCGGCCGATGATTAGTGCGCAGATCGAAGTAATACACTTGAGTTTATGGGTTGGCTCAATATTAGTAATTTAACAGAAAAACTTATGAAATGCTGCGAATACCACCTCAGGTAAAGTATATCCCTCAAAAGGAAGAGTAATACATCTTAAATATTTAAAAGTATTCTACAATTTATAACAAATCCCCAGTAATTTATAAAAGAAAAATAAAAGTAAATGTGACCCCCAATTTCCCTTTCAGCTTAAAGTCATGGCTGGGATTGATTTTGGGCCATTTGTCCACGTAATTTGATCTGATTTTCAAATTTAAAATCTTGGTACGCTTTAGGAAATTAGTTTTGAGATGATTTTGTGAAGCTAGAACAAATTGAGGATTATTATATTTGAGCAGATGACATGCTTTTATTAGTTTTGAGTGAATATGGTTATGAAGAAAAGCAGAGATGGTTATTTGATATAGATTTAAAATTATGGAATTAATGGCATCTGAATTTGTCTTGTAAAGCACATCATATTTTTCATGTTTGGAGTTAGAGTTAAGAATATATGCTCCAAAATTTATGTCACTGCATCTCTTTGTAATCGTGGTTGTTCTTATGTTTCTTACTCTTTTCTTTTTCGATTGCACATTTTCTGGTGGTTATTGGGTTAATGAGTCGAAATTCTCTTGGAGGGCATAGCAGTTCCTTAAATTGGTTATGGTGAATCTTCCTTGAATATTATGTTGACAAATTGTTTTGTTAATGGTTTTAGGAGCGACGGACTACCTGTTATTTTGGGTGCTGTAACCTCATCTTCTTTTGCTCTTTTCTTGATCATACTTAGCATTTTTCTTTGTAAGGAAGAAAGCGTGCAAAAGGATGAAGTACCCCCATTTGAAAATTTTATTTTATATGATCATCTTTGAAGTGTTGTATGATATTTAAGTTATGTTTCTCTTTGTCATTTCTTGAGAGAAAGCGGCTAGGTGATGACTCTTTTGTGAACAAGTCAGCTGATTTCATATGAAACTCTTGAGAGGGGCCACAAACTACTTACTTAGTCCAGATAAGCTTGTGAGGAGGATGCAGTTGTTATCTGAGGTAATAATCTCTGGTTCCATTTATTCTCTTTTGTGGAGATTTTAGGTTTTACTTCTATAATTAACTGGTTGTGTTTGATATAGATGGAAAACAGTGGCGCATAAAGAGGCTTTCTTAATTGAACCAATGGTTGATCATTTCTTTAATAAGTCGGTGATAAGTGGCATTAACGAAATCTTGTAATTTGTTGGATCTGAAGCGTATTCTACAAAGTCTGAAAACCTTCTTGTTTTATGAATATCGTGCCAAATAAAGCCTTCAAAATTAATCGGTTTATCTCTCTACTCTTAGACATTCTCTTTTAAGTAAGTCAAATGACAATTCTATCTTTTTGCGTAAATCATAATTATCTTGTTGATTGCTTTGATTGATTAAAAGGAATGCTCCATACCTACCAGCATGAAATAAGTGCAAAATATATTGGATGTTAGCGAAGGCAGCTATCGTGAGAATCTATCTTTCAGGATCATACAGAACATAAATTGAGCAATGTTACGCTTGAAGAAGCGACTTCTGACCAAGATTAGCGATTTGAGACACTAGATTATGTTCCAGAAGAAGACAAGACTCACATGGCTACGCCATTCGCGCTCATTATGTTCTTCGTCTATCCTTTTCTTGTTTTCCTTTTAGAGTTTAAGAAACAAAATGGAAAGCCTACTTATTGTTTCATACAGGAGAATCTTTGGCCGTTTCTGTGATTGACTCAGGAGACGATTTGGTATAGGTCGCGGTGCTAAAATGGCGGATCATCATATTTTCATTCTTGTAGCCGAGACACCGACAATTTTTTGTTGAAGTATTTGCGAGATCCCGATTATATCATAAATGTTTTAGCTCCTTTGTCTTGGAGACAATAGCCAATCTGCTGCTCATTAGCAACAACCAACATCGACCCTTATTACATTGCATTAAGCTTGTCCTTTTGTGGATTAAGGTGCAGGTAGATCTATCTATGTGATATTTATCTTTGTGGCATTATTTACGTTATCTTTGTCAGGCTTGATCTGATGTTTGATTATATAGTTTAATCATTCCTTTTATATATTTAAATTTTAAATATCAAAAACTCGTAGCCAAATCTTGTTGAGAAATGTTTGAAAGTGGATCAAATCTCCACCAGTTTTGGGTCCGCCGGTATTATTAGAGTTATTTGTGGAAAGAAACAATAAGCTACTCATGGTGATCTCTATCCTGCAAATAATTTTCCCCAGTGTCATCTTGTTTGAAAATCAACCCATCTCATTCCATTCTTTTTCACTGGTTTAGTAGCACTCTGGGGTTTGATCTTTATGATGCGCGCCTCAGAGTGCCGAAGCCAGTGATATCTTGAAGTGCGGTGGATGTCGAACGAACCCGGCGTTAATCTTGTTCTCGATATCTCTATGTTTGACACTAAATCATTTGTTCGCCGGGGTGGTCCTTATGCCCAGTGAGATTCTTTATTTATTTATTGCCCGCGAGGCTTGCCCGGGATGTAGGCGATTAGTTATATTGTTTTATCAAATTCTGGAAAGTATTTGTAACCAGTGAAGCCCCTCTTCTCTTTGGGTCAACATGGTTTTAGATTTTATTAAGACCCAGTGTAGTATCTTGGTTTTGTTTGAACTTTAATACCGTATCAATTCATGTCTTCAAAAAAAAATGTTACCACATTATGTTGTGTTCTGTTCATGGCCAATGTGTAAATAGGTTGTTGTTATTGCTACCTTTCTAAGTTTGTGGCGAGATCTTGTTTGATATCGTTATTTAACATTTAGATAAATTAGTTAAGAAGTAGATGTGTTTATACATTAGGTTGAGTGTCTTATTCTTGATATGATTTCTCTTTAAACATTCACATTTTATATTTTTTGGACACCATTGTTTGTGATGAATTACAAGTAAATCAGAAAGGAAATAAATGTTGAAGGAGGTGAAAACAACGACTTTGGCATCAGTGTAATCCTTAAGGTAAAACAAATCTCATCCCATAGAAAATTGTTGCCCAATTGATGCATTTGTTATCAGTTGATTACAAAGTTAAAAAAGTATATGGTGTCTTTCGAGGATTGATTCACAATCTGAGAAGCACATATAGGCTCGGGATTGGGCTTGAGCTCGAGATTGGCTCGAGCTTCGTTCATATGGGAAAGCAGGCTGTAGGCTGAAAGCGAGTTTTTTTTTAAATCAAGCGAGCAGGCTGATTTTAAGCTCGTTCAAAAGCTCGCTCGGGCTCGAGCTAAGCTCATAAATTAACAAGCTTCAGCTAAAGGAAATATTCGAAGCTTCGGCTCGTTACCGATACCCAATTTATGGATAATGCCCTTTGGTTATTAAGTTCTTTACGGCTTGATGACTGTATAATTTTAAGCTGACCGGAAAATGGTAAGCAGTGGGTATTACAGTGCAGGACATATTTCAGACTTCTCTTATAAACTAAGGAGCGTTGAAACAAGCGACTACGATACGTAATGAATTGGTCAATATGTGTCAAATGAAGAGGCGGTATGACTTCTTGATTATATGGTGTTGTTCATTGGCTTACATTTGAAATTCTATACACCCTTTCTTTGGATTTGAGTATTCCCCTGACAATTAGCCCATAGATTCTTTACTTCCAAATACGTCACTAACCTGAGTCAAATTGAGGAGGCTGCAATAGGCGTTCATGATCGATGTAGACTTGCAAGCATGGGGCGAGAATGGGAAACAAGCTACATTCTTGATAATTATTCTACACAGTCATCTGGGTCATATGGTGAGTGATTAAAGCTTCGTTTGAACTAAAATCCGTCGGTTGCATTTTTCATCCAACTTTGTTTAAAAATAAAGAATAAAATCAAATTGAGGACGAAGGGTGTGGAAGGCGTGAAGGATGCTTTATACCTGTGTGAAATCAAGTTATGATATTTTGGAGGTTGGGGTTGTTGTTGGAGAGTGAGCGACCCTTTTCCCTAAAGGTTGTTTGGAATCGTTGGGTTACTCCGAAGTAGGTTTCTTTGTTTGGGAAGCTTGGTGGGAATGTCTTGACCGTGGACCCATTTCGAGTTGGGGCTTTGTAGGTGCCTTTGATTGTCGAAATTTGGATTATTCGTGGAATAATATTCTGTTAGAAAAGGTGAAAAAAAGAAAGGCCCAGAGAGCTGCTCCCCTTTAGTTTGTTAAAATGATTTGGAAGGATAGGAATAGAGTAGTGTTTGAGAATGAAAGGGTTTTCCCTCAAAGGTTTAGAAAGTGCTTTTGTTTTTCTTTCTTATTGTTCTTGAGCGGGTGGCTTTAAGTATATGAGTCTTTTTGTAGCAAAACAATTGGCCTTATTGGCTAATTTGTAGTTTCGGATTTGGTGGGTCTTCTCTGTTTTTTATTAGGTTGGAGTATGGGTATACTCTGCATCTTCGCAGGGTGGGTTGTTCAGCCCTTTTAATGATATTTTTGTTTTGTGTGTCGAAAATACATTGCATTTTAAGATGAAAAAGACTTTGTTCTTGAGTAAAATCAAGCGAATATGTGATCTGGAGTTGGGAATTGTTTCCATGATGTTGTAAACTGCCAATCTTACAAGACTTAATGCTTGATATTTTGAAAATGTTGCACTAAAGATAAATGTGAGTTTGTTATCTTTTGCCATTTGAGTTTAGATCTTTTTTCATTATTTTTCTTTCAAATTTAAAATCAATTGAAATAATATATTTCAGTTGGGTTGGAGGCCGGAACAATGTGTGCTTTGATGCGATTCAAAGAAGAATACCTCTGTGGAGTGATTCTGAAGCAATAATCTTTGGTCTGATGTTTCTGTGTCAATGGGGAAGATTACGCCCGTCAATTGTTCTTGGTATGTTCCCGATAAAATGATATTTTCGCTTCTTTGACTACTTATATGTAGTGTGTCTTCAGGTTGTTGGATTAGCTGATGCGGGTAGTGGCTTTAAATAGATTGGCCTAAAATTACCAAGTCTGAGTGGTTTTACGCTCGGCCTGCAAATGAAAAATCATACGGGATGCATTATCAGAACAAGCTGTGGATCCCGGAGAGGTGTAATTCATAGGCGCTGATTAGGTAAAGGCGATCCGACGTATGCTGCTGAGTTTTATGCGGAAATCTGTGTTGATAAAAAAAAAGATAAAATTGCTTCTTTGTAAGTATTTACGAGAATGATGCGCGATCGCAGGAAGCCAGATGGCGGCATTTGGGTTTAATTTCTTAACTAGCAATAGTGACATTTAACCATTTGTTGACTTGGTGTTGTTGAAAAAATTTCATTTGTAGCTATCCACCAATGACAAATCTTTGGGCTCTTTTCTTATTTTCTTCATCCTCCGCTTTCACCAGTTCTTTGGTCTTGATCTCATATACGAATCCCTCGCCTTGGAGTGCCTCTCCCATGCATTTGAATCACGTTGTTTTCCTATTTTCTGCTTCATCCCTCTCTTGCTCCCGTTCTTTGGTCTTAGTCTCGTAGTTGAATCACCTGTTTTACGCCATTTTAATAAGGTATATTACGATCAAATGGCTAATTTTCTTTATTTGATTCCTATTATTGATTGATCATGATTTTTGTTTTTGTTTTTATTGTGGTCAGGTGCTTTGATTGTAGTTCGGTTGGTTATGTCTTTTATGTTTGCGGTGGAATTTATGGTCTCATGTTTTTCTTTGATTTATGTTTGAATGATTTGTCTGAGTGATTGTTTTTTGTTTTATGTTTTTGCTTAGTTCGGTGGTTGAGAAATTATTGGGGGGGGGGCGGGAGGTTATTAACTACATCAAAATAGGGATGAAGAGATAAGAAAAGAGTTGGAAGAGAGAGATAAGTTGTACTGGGTAGAGACAGAAAAACAAGGGAATGCTCTCTATGATGCACTTGAAAAGGGATAAGCTGCGAGTTCTGCGATTGCGTGAGAATCTCCACTGAGCAAGTGAGAGCTCGAAAAAGCCAAGAAGTGGTGATGTGAAGAATTGTTAAATGTTATGAGGGAAGAATTAGAAAAGAGACAACGTTGAAAAAGGATTTAGAAAACTGACAACACGATCTCCCCCTTCACGGTCCGTCCAGCTCCTCGAACTACTTGGTCATTGCAGCGTACATGAATTGAATGACTCATCCAGTTCTTGATACATGAATTAATCGAGTGGGCACGCAAACCCTTTATATAGGATGCTCGAGGCGATCGCCATCTGATTATATTAAGAGTCATCTTTACAAAACTCTGATGCTTGATTAATGGCCAAGCCTTAATCCCAGCCGTTCACAGGAGGCGTAGTGAATGAGAACTCACTGTATCTGCTGACCACGCAGAATCCATGAGGGGTGAGGGTCCTCCACCGCTTGAAGTCTTTCGCGTGAGTCCTTCATGGGGTCTTTCCATCTCAGTCCGGCCCGGCACAGGAGTCTTTCTGCCTAGGGTAGGGTCCTCCTAGCCTCCCAGTGGGTCTCGAGTGCAGTACCGGGCGCCCAGCGTGAGTGCGTGGCAATTCTTGTCGCGGCGTCCCGAATAGTTACTTCTTTGCCTTATACCATTGTGCGTTAGCGGCTCGCGGCTTTGTGCCTCAGAGGCACTTGTTTATGTTGTCTTGCTTTCGTTTTCCCTCGAGAGGAGCGAGCCATGGGGCCAAGGCAAACGCCTGTATGCAGATCGTGTTATCTAGTGGGGGCTAACACCCCCAGCCACGGTGCCTCGACTAGTGCCGTAGGATGCATGGGCACATTGCCTCGCTGAGTGGATCTTTTAGCCGTAGTTCACTCGACTGGATTAAATGCTGTGTGGTCTCTCGAGTGCAGTCTTGTGGCGATACTGAGAGGCACTTGGCACAGTGCATGCTAAGCAGGTGCCTTTACTTGAGTGCATCTTAGACACGATTATTTCGGCGCAGTCGTCTTGCAGGCGTGGTCTTTTCTGCGTAGTCTTGTGCGTCTTGCAAGTATGGTGCCTCGACCCCAGGTGTGCTGAAGGCGGGTCTCCTCGACCTGGTCTGCGTAGTAGCCATGTTGCCTCGGCTGATTTTTATGACATGCCTAGATGAGGTTTCTCGACTGGTGCTCCCCAGACAACTGTGCGCCGACTAGTGCGGAGTACTGAGTCATCGCTGTGGATTATCACAATGGATTTTGTCATCTTTGGATGTGCGGTGCTAACTCTTTTGCTTGACCCTTCCTCAACGGTGTCTCTCAAAGCAACGTATTAGGCCTTGGTTTTACGAGGAAATAATCCCGAGCTTGTATTGCGAAAATGTCAAGTCACGGTGCACTTCTCAACCTCTGAATGTCTGAAACACGAGAAAGATTAGGCACACTCTCTAACCCCATCCAAGTTAGAAACTACATCCTTTATAGACTTTTGTGTCTATTGCACGACCTTAGTGACTCTTCCCAGCCCAAGGTGCCACTTCATCCCTTGTTTGAATTCGAATCACCTCATATTCAAAATCGGCTCCAACAGCGGTAATGTTTAATTTGAAATGCAGCTCTCCTTTTCCATTCAAACCCACGCTTGTTTGCCATAGTGCATGTCCACCACATGCTACCATGCACTAGCGCAGGTCCATAGTACTGCCACCATGCACCTCCATGGTTTGCCTTGTTTTATTAGGTGCCCTACTGGGTTTAGGTATACCTATGGGGCCCTTACCATCCTGACAACCCAGGCATCAGGGGTAACGAACCTCCCCTCACGTGAAGTCGAAGCCCACGTCGACTCCAGCCTTTAGATAGTCTTGCCAAGCCACTTTCAGCCCCGCCCGCGATGTTGTATCCAGGCTCCCATGTAGCTCTGTTCTAAGCGCCTTTCCTTTGAGCAATTAATCGGTCATCGTTCCTTTCTACTGCCCATTAGTTTATGTGATTCGAATCTTTTCCACCCTTTATCAAAGCCGGCTTCATGACCAAGGAGGTGCATTTGCACTGGACACTTCTTAGTTGCATCTTGATATAGGGCTTGAAAAACTAATAACATGGAATGTGGATGCAACTTGAGTCTTTCGACTGACTTCACCATATGGCGACTTACCGCTCTTGATCACCTCAGACCCTCGTACTTGGGGATCTGACCCTCTGAGTCTTCTTTGCTCCACTTTTCAAAATCAAGTCGATTTGTAACCTTATCTGAGCTGGGAATTCCGGCTATCTGTGTTGATTAGCATACTTCTTCATTCTTCTAGCCTTCACCGAGGCTTTCCAGTACCCTCATCCGAACATCCTGTGGAAATGGCTAATCTCAGTATCTTCTTTGGGTTATCTCCCCGACCATTGCTTTGCCATAATAGGGTTCTTGTTTTGACCTATACTTGACTCAAAGGCTCATCCTGTTCTTGAGCTTCACGCCATAGGTAACACAAGCGACGTGTCGAGCAAATCCACCCCGAGTTTTTACATGGCGTCACATAATGCCTCGAAGTATTCTTTAAACTACGTTGCATTGATCGCTTCCGATTACGCCCATACATTTGAGGATGGTTTGCGTGGAAAACTTCAACTCACAAACCCGAGAAGCTAGAAGAGTTCCGCAAGCGTCTATGAATTTGAAGTATCCGATCCGCGACTATGTCCTTAAATGACAAAATGTTTGTACTTTGTGTAGTGAAAAGCAGTTAATTTGCTCTTCTATTTGGACATGGCTACGAATATTTGCTATGAAGGCAAGATAACTTGGAAGCCGTCAACCATGACAAGATGGATTTGCACTCCACGGGCCTTAGGAATCCGGGATCAATCCATGGAGACACTTTGCCATGGCTTTTCTGGTATGGGGAGAGGCTGCAACAACCTCGCCATCTTTTTCTTCTCGATCATCCAGCCTTTTCTAGCGAAGACTTCATATGCGTCCTGTATTTTGGCCAATAATAGGACACGGACAACGATGCCATGATCGCATTTCCTCCCCGGGATGGCACCGCCAGCCAGCATCATGGGTTTCTTTCAACAGCTCTCTCCGTAGTCCACCCATCGGAACATAGAGCTTGCCTCCTTTGAACACAAGGAGGTCAGTTTCCAGCCAGTACTTTGGTTTCCCATTCACGACTTCTTTGTCTGGGTTTCTCTGCCGGCGCATCAAGTCCTGCGATAATATGATCAAGCTCATTGAAATGCGAGATGACTTGAAATGAGAAGTCATGATGTGACCTCCACTCCCTTTTCCGTGAGTGCATTATTTCTTGTGTTGTGTCGCCGCAGACGATCGTCACTTCGAAAGTCGCTTCGGCAGGAACTCTTGCCCGGTAGCACATCTCGCCTCAACTATACGTATGTCTTGAAGGAGTGTTTGCCTGATATGCATACCAACGTAAAAATCCCACGAGTGAGTGCCTCCATTGTTGTAAACTAGTGCACCCTCTCAACATCGCTCTTTCTCATGCCGTTCAATTAACATTTATTCTGCCATTAGTTCAAACTCCTCAAATGCTGCAGGTGTCCTTCCACGCACCAGACTCCACTAAGGGCCTTGGTCACGAAGCATCGATCCCGAACGAAAGGAAGGTGCAGATTAGGCAAGCTATGAGAATTGGTTCTTTGGAGATGGCTTGCTTGTTGGGGCTTTCAAAAAGCCATCAGGCCTCTATCATCTCGATCCCCATGCTCGATCTTTCTTTAGCAAATATGTCAATGGAGAGACAATCTTTGAGTAGCCCTTTATGAATCTCATATAGTAATTTGCTAATCCATGAATGTGCTCTGTCACTTTGGTAGAAATTTGCTTGATCGATCCGCCAGCTTGCACCTTTCTTTCGTCCATCCGAATCCGTCCTTCACTGATTTTATGACCCAGGAATGTGATCTGCTCCCTTGCAAACTCGCACTTCTTTGGCTTCACATACAGTTTGTGTTCTCTAAGCCACTGGAACACCTTTTCCAAGTGCATCTCGTGCTCTTTTGAAGTCACCGAAATTTGTACACTACGATGTCATCCCCAAATAGACAACTAAAAGCATGAGATAGTCAACTGATCAAATCATTAATTAAATTCTGAGAATGTTGTGGGGCATTTGTGAGCCCAAACTGACATTACAAAGAATTCATATGAACCATAACGAGTTACACACATGTGGTTTTGCCCTCATCACCTTTTTGCAGTCGGACTTACGCAATGCTTCGATCTCGAGGTCTAGTTTTGTGAAGTCACAGGCCCTTTGCGATCTGACCGAACAATTCGGCGCTAAAGATGGGTGCTTGTTTTTGATGGATTTACCTTGTTGAGAGCACATTAATCACACATGCGCAATGATCCATCATGTTTCTTACGGAACAAACGGGTGCACCAAATGGAGCCTCGAGTGCGGATCATCGCCGTCAGCTGACTCTTTCAAGCCCCATTTCCTCGGTTCCAACAATTACTGCGAGGGCCATCGGGTAAGGGACTTGGTGGAGGTTTGGCCATGTAGCGTGATTCGATCTTGTGATCGATGGGTCTTCGAGAGCAACTGTTTAGGCAACTTGGAGGGCATGATGTCTCTGAATTCCTTTGTAGTGGCCCGGCCCGCAGTGGGAACCCGGTATCATGTCAGCCGTGGATTCCACCAAAAACTTCGAGGTGTCTCTTGCCCTCTTCGCCCTTTCTTGGTTGAAGGAAGAGTGACACCATCTCGGCCCTTTCAAGCTTCTGCCTTTCCTTTCTTTGCGAGGCACAAAACAAGGAGTACATTTTATCCTCTAAGATCATAAGTCCACCGGATGAAATCGGGGCGACCTTAGACTTGAAATCAATCGAGTTATATTAAATCCATCCAATGGAACACATAGTAAATTAATTTTACCCTTCCATTCACCAACAATTAGGACTTCCTTACTTGATACCTTGTATCCTTGTGCCTTATAACATTTCAATGCTTTGATCAGGCTATCATCGTCACGAGTTTGAGGATCCAGTCTCGAGAAACTGGTTGCAGCCAAAAATTGTCGTGGCACCCGCACTTGTCTACCATCGGCTTTTACGGACCCCATTGGCTTTGAACATCGAAGTTTTACTGCGGTTGGTTCTCACCGCATTGCATTAAAGCGTTTAAGGGATTCACTCGGGAGGCGAATGCGAATCGATCTTCAGCCTTGTCATCTGCGCCATTGACAGGCACTGATTTTCCTTCTTGGAAGCGAATCTTTGGCTTGGTGAGGGCCGTTGCAAATGAAGCATCCTTTGGTTTGATTGTCTTGCCTGGAATTTTGTGAGATTTGTCTCCGCGGGTTTCGTTCTGCGGCCTTTTGGTTCCCTTCCAGCCAGCCTTCTTATTGAATGAAGGTTTGCCCTCTGACTTGCCCTTCTTGCCCCCATCTGCCTTGGACTTGCCTGTGGTGTTGATGGCATTGCCCATCTTGTAATTTTTGGCTTGGTCCGCTGCGATATCCGCAGCCGGCCCAGTCCACGAACTCCGTCTTGATTTAAGATGCGTGCCCGACCTTGTAATCACGAAATAAAAATTGAGCAATTTGTCCTCATCGGACATGTTCTAATATCGACATGATGAAACGCTAAATTCCTTCACATATTCCCTCATTTGAACGTGTGCTTCAATAGCCTCGAGATTTCTCTTGCGAAGCCATCTTGGTCGTGGGTAGGAAATGTTATTTGGTTCCTCTTGAGTCTCCAGTATCAATGCGGGGGCTTTCAGTTCCATCATCTCCCGTCGAGTGCGCCCACCCAGTAATTTTGCATCGCGGATAGATTGCATGCGGTTATGGACACCGTTTCATATCGAGGGCACATGAAGCAACCTTGAAGAACTGCTCCATGTCCCATAGGAAATTTTCAATTCATAGCATTCACGCGCCCCCCAGGCCCCTTGGGTTAATTTACCGCGTACCCATACGTGGGGACCAGGCAAGTCAGAGGGACTTTGGGCGCGAAACCTTTTTGATTGAAGTTTACGCTTGTGGGTACCTTTGTGCGGTTCGGCCGTGTTGATACTGCGGTCGGTTTGAGCATCGATCCGTTCCTCGCATATTTATCATTTGGCCTCCATCGGATTACTTGGCGCGCTTCATTCGTTTTCATTGAGTGCACCGTCACGGTCGGTCTCTTCATCCTGAACGATCTCAGCGGTGTCTGACCGGTATGGTTCCTTGATTTGTTCTGACCATCTTTTGATGCTCACATTACCACTTGTCACCTGAATTATCCTGATGATTTTTATGTACATGGATATGCGGTGCTAACTCTTTTAACTAACCCCTTCCTCCATAGTCAATGCGTAAGCCAGCATGCTAGACACTTAGTTTTATAG